>VXAD01006415.1:119251-137126 GCA_013399195.1 Dicrurus megarhynchus
TTTTCCTTTTTCCTTTTTCCTTTTTCCTTTTTCCTTTTTCCTTTTTCCTTTTTCCCTTTTCCTTTTCCTTTTTCTTTTTCTTTTTCTTTCCCAAATGTCATTGGTGTTTTGCTTCCATACATTTGTCATTTAAAAATATGTACAAAAAAGAAGTCTCCCAAATCTCTTTTGTATAGTTCATAGAAGAAAGACATTAGTTAGCAGCCTCTAAAGACTAACTAAGACTGAGTTTTCTTTTATGCTGCACATTAAAGTCCACATCTATTTAGAGTATTAAGGCACCAGGGAAGAGGCCTATTTAGAAACCAGTACCTCATTTACACAGAATATTCTGCGGTGGTTGTCCAGATTCTGTGCAAGCCCAAGTGTGACAGGCTAACTGAGCAGCTGACCTTCTCCCCAGAGAAAGAAAAGCCGGTAATGGAAGTAAGAGAAACATACCGAATGGTGATTTTTGCCAGATGTGATGGAAGTCTTGCTTGTGTTTGTTCTGACAAGAAGAATGTCATGCACATGTGCTAGGAGCAATTCACCCAAAATAGAATTTTTTTCTGGTTTAAATTTACTGGCAAAGGTATAATCTTTATTATCAGAAAAAATCTATATAAATCAGCTTCCTTCAGAGAGGGGAACATTAATTTTAGAAAACTTCTGTGTAGAATTTCTGCTTTCATAAAGAAAGGTATATCAGTTTCCCCAGTGTATTAATTATGTGTCTCACCACAATTGTGAGGGAGTCTCTCCATATGTAGTGGGTTGACCCTGACTGAGGGCCAGACACCCACCAAAGCGGCTCTATTCCTTCCCTCCACAGCCAGACAGGGGAGAGAAAATATGATGAAGGGTTCATGGGTTGACATAAGGACCAGGAGGGATTGCTCATCAAATACCATCACAGGAAAAACAGGCTTGAAATTAGAGATATGAATTGAATTTATTACTAACAAAATCAGAGCAGGATAACGAGAAGTAAGGTAAACTCATCTTAAAAACACCTTCACCCCACCCCTCTCTTCTTCCCAGCTCTACCTCCTCCTACCAACAGCACAGGGAGACAGGGAATGGGGGTTATGGTCAGTTCATCACATGTTGTTAATGCCACTGCTCAGGGAGATGAGTTTTTCTGCTGCTTCACCATGGGGTCCCTCCTACAGGAGACAGTTCTCTATGGACTTCTTCAGCATGAGTCCATCCCATGGGCAACAGCTCCCCTCAAACTGTCACAGTGTGGGTCACTCTTCCAGGGGTTGCAGTCCTTCAAGGACAGGCTGCTCCAGACTGGGAACAGGGCTCCTCTCTCTACAGGCCTCCCGCAGGGTCACAGCCTCCTCTCAGGCATCCACCTGCTCTGGCGTGGGGCTTCTTCATGGGCTGCCAGTGGATCTCTGCATCCCCGTGGCCCTGCATGGGCTGCAGGGGCACAACTGCCTCACCATGGTCTGCGCCATGGGCTGCAGGGGAATCTCTGGTGCCTGGAGCACCTCGTCCCCCTCCTTCTCCACTGCCCTTGGTGCCTGCAGAGTTGTTCCTCTCATGTTTTCACTCAGCTCTTCTCTCTGCCTGCAGTTAAAACTGCAACAACAATTTTTTTTCTTGGTTCTTAAATCTGTTATCACAGAGGCATTACCACTATTTCTAATTGGCCCAGCCTTGGCTGTGGTATGTCCGTCTTTGGAGCCACCAGGGATTGGTTGTCCCGGACATGGAGGAAGCTTCTGTCAGCTTCTCTCAGAAGCTACCCTGCAGGGCCCCTGCTACCAAAACCAGGCCATGCAAACCTAATACACCACAGTAGATATTTAATAGTTATTTCAGTAGGCAAATAGGTTAAGATGGGAAATGTATGTCATCCTTCCTCTGCTTCGCAGAGTTTTACCTGGGTAATGTATGGATTTTTATTAAAACAACCTGGTGCTTTTTTGACCTCAGAAGCAGTCTCGTGAAGATGGCTATTTCCATATTTACTATTCACTGCAGCTTCTCTGATGAGAGAAGGTGAGAAAATGTATGTAGCTGAACTTACAGCAACACCTGGTGCTGGTTCTGCACTCTTGGAGGAGCTGTTGTTCTCTATGAGCACACCACACAATTTCCCTGAAAAATCTTTTCTGGAGCAGGTTTTTGGTAAGAGATGAGGCAAAATGATATGTTTAGACATATTTGTAACCAAGTCTTAATTTCATTAAATAGATAAGATCTTTAACTGGTAGCATCATCTCTGGATGGATGGAAATAGCTTCCATTATTTTAATGCCAATGGCTGTTAATAATTACAGTAATCATTTTGTCAGTAGAATAAGCTGAATATTACATCATGATAATGTTATTCCCTCCCCTGTCTCCTTTTGCTGTGTAGTATAATAATTACATAAGTACTTATATATTGCATAATTTAATTGTTTATGTTGTGGTAAAGAATCAGAGAATCTTACAGTGTTTTGGGTTGGAAGGGAGCTTTAAAGGTCAGCTAATGTAACAGCCCTGAAATGAGCAGGAATGTATTCAACTAGATCAGGTTGCTCAGAGCTCTGACCAACCTGACCTTGAGTGTTTGTAGGGACAGAACATCTCCCACTCCTCTGAGCAATCTGGTCCAATGTTTCACTGTCCTCATCACAAAAGATTTTTTCCTCACATCTAGTCTGAATCTATCCTCTTTTAGTCCAAAACCGTTACGACTTGCCCCATCTTATAAACACCTTGTTTACGTATCGAAAGGTCACAATAATGTCACTGGACTCTTCCCTTCCCCAGTCTGAACAACCCCAAGTCTCCCAGCCATTCCCTATAAGAGGTGCTCCATCCCTCTAATAGTTGTAGTGGTCTTTGCGTGCACCCTCTTTGACAGGTCCATGTCCTGTCAGTGCTGTGGACCCCAAAACTGGATGCAGCACTGCAGGTGGGGTCTCACCAGACCTGCTTTGGATGCAGCCCAGGACACGTTTGGCTCTCTGGGCTGGGAGTGCCCATGGCTGGGTCATGTCCAGCCTCTCACCCACCAGCACCCCCAAGTCCTTCTGGCAGGGCTGCTCTGATCTGTTCATCCCTCGCCTGTGTTGGTACTGGGGGTTGCTCCAACCCAGGTGCAGTACCTTGCACTTGGTCTTGTTGAACCTTATGAGATTCCCATGGGCCCACTCTCAAGCTTGTCCAGGTCCCTCTGAATGGTATCCTGTCCCTCAGGTGTGTCAACTGTTCCATATAAGTACTGTTGAAATATGTTTACTCTAAAATATTAAAACACTTAGTATAATATATTCTGTGTTATCCGTGAGATTGTTATTAAGGCAAATACTGAACTTCTGGCTAGAGAACAGGAATTTGCTTGACTCAGCTGTGAGTTGAGGATGTTTTAAAGTCATGCACAGGTTTGGGTTTATTTGGGGATGAGTAAATATCTCCACAGAACCAGAACCTCAACCTTATAAAAGATCACGCCACCTAAATATTTTAAGGTTTCTGGTAATTAAATGGCTAATCATTCTGCATCTGCCAAATTACATAGATCTTCAGACTCATAATGCTTAGAGAATTTGGGAATTATTCATCCCAATAAGCTCCATTACCTTACTTTCTACTCTTGATTTATAATTGTAATTTTATTTGCTTTTTTAATGTGCTTTGAATTTGTTTAAGCTGTAACATGTCTGATGTACTGCTCACCCAGTAGTTACAAATTATTATGTGTCAAATCAATCTACAAAAGTTTTGTTTATCTGGAGTGTTACATAGCTATTGAATATAGAAAAAGATGAGGTAGGGAGAAATAATGGAGACTGAAACAACAAATTTAATTTAAATGGCAAAAAGACACTAATTCAAGCATCCAGCTGTTGATACAATATCAAATGTTTGTATATACTAGTTTGACTAACTTCTTTTAGGCACCTCCTCAAGTAAAAGAGGTGGCAGTCGAGGACTGCATTGTGGGAGGTGGTGAACACCTGAGTTTGATTAGGCAGAGGTTAGATAATGATGTTTTTTAGTGTATACAGTTTTGTGCCCATGTTTTCTCTATGTAAGGTATTATTTGAAAAATGAGAAAAGGTGATATATGGTATGATATGATGATATGATGAGATGAGATGAGATGATATGATATGATATGATATGATATGATATGATATGATATGATACGATACTGCTCAGTAGCTACTCTGTTGATGTAGAACAATTTCCTCTGAAGGTAAATGCCGAATAAAAGTTAAGAGTAGAAAGTAATGACTATGCTGGGACAGACTAGTCAGCCACAGGTGGTAAGTACTCTGCTTGGAAGGTTCTACACTGCTGAATCCAAAAAGCATATATATACTGATACCATGCTGTTTCTTAGATATGCAGTGCTAGCTGAGACATCTAGTGAAAAGCCTACAGTGAACATCACTATGGGACCACATCAATAAACAACCAAAAACTAATATATAATATTTATTTATCTAGGATTTCTGATTTGTATAATGCTGTGCTTTGGTATTTGAAAAGTATATACCTGTGTGAGACTTACTTTCATCACCAGTACTTTCAAGACTTGCATTTTTTTGCAGGAAAATACTGCACCTATATGTGATGTCTCAGAATGTCAAGTGTTCGGCAGGCTTCATGATGCATACACTGAGTCTTTCAGGCTCTGTGGCAGATTTCAGCATGAATTTGACCGAGAATGTGGCAAAACTGTTGGGAAATAATGGCAGAATTGCACTCATCAAGTTTTATATTGCTGAGAAACAAAACTGAAGTCCTTATTTCTCACATACTTCACCTCTTGAAAATATGACAATTGACCTAACAAACACTATGGATTCAATCCTTTTAAAACCATCAAGAAATTTTGTTTCCAGTGACAAAATGAATAAATAATTTGTTACAATAATGTTACTGAAAATAGCTATGTGCAAAAATTCCCCATGTATTATTTCAAAATATTAAAAAAAAAATACTGAATTAGTTCAATAATATATATGAACTAGTTACTTCTTTCTGCAAGTAAAGTTTCTTTTTTTTGATACAAAACTTTTGTGTAATATTACAATATGTTATTTTACATTTTTAGCTTACTTTCCTAAGTTGTGCACAAATGAATTTATAACTCAGTAATTAAGACCTTAGTGTACTTATGTCCATCAAAGATTGACTGAAAATCTTTTATTAGGTACTTACCTTTAGCATATTATAATTTTTATTTTTGATTTTTAGGTAATAATTGCTTATAAAATATCTGCTAAAAACTGAATCACATAGTTAGAGTTAAAAAATTAAATATGAATCACAAAAAGATTTTTTTTTGTTCCTGAAAATGCAATTCATATCACTTATATGTCAATTATTTGCTAGTTGATTAGACAGAGTAACTTGATTAAATGTATTTTGTTAAATTGTTTCTTTATATGCTTCATTAATGTATGAAAACATTGCTAACATGTCAGTGATACTCCTTCTTTTTTCCTAGAAGACAGATAGGAAAGTACAGGAGATTAAGAAAGAAGTATACGGCAATCATGAATCCCGAACATTACACACTGACAAGCTGTAGAAGACACTGACTGTATGAATGCAAACTGGGATCCTGTGGATTTTGATGGTCCTCTTGGGCTGTTTTCTCCCTACATTTTTTGACTTCAGAAGCACAGTGGTCATGTGTGTAGGGATTCATGTCAGAATTTAGACCTCTTTTTGAAATGTTAGGCAATCAGCCCTTAACTGAAAATTAAATAAATTCAGAAGTGTCATCAGAATGTAGGCACTGGAACAGGACTTCAGTGTATGCAGTACATTTTGTATAATAAATAGCAACATCTTCATAGACCACCTATCACCAGGGCTGTTGTAAGCTAAGGTAATCTGACTTTTGCAGTAAGGGAATATCAAGTTGTAGACTTGGAATGCATCTTGGTATCCTGAAGTATTTTTTGTCCTATATTCAGCTTAAATACCACCTAAGATTTCAGTTTTGCTTTGATCTACAGGTCTGCATGGGTAAAATCTGACATTTCGTCCCATCTACCAACTCCTCATAATCCCCCCAAAAAATACCACGAGGAGGAAGTTTCACATTTCTCTATTTAGTATGATATAATAGTGTTAACTTGTATTAGTTCATAATTTTCTTCTCTTTCTGTTTATTCCTTATGTCATGAATTTGCACATGTTGAGTTTTCTGGTTGTCTTCATATTTAAGGAAAAAATGTCTGCAAGCTTAAATTATGAGAGTAAAGTGGCAGGTTAGAAAATTTTGATCCATTGACTTGTCAGAAAAACAGACCATTTCAGTATCACTGTTGGTGGTAATGTCCAAATGTTTTCAGTAAAGTGACAGCTTCTACAGTATGGACCAGAAATAAAGGTATTGTGATAATGCAGTGATCTTGCTTCAAATATTTCTTTAGCATTGTGATGTCGTTTTCTATTTTTTAATGTTAAATAAAAGGCAACTAATAAAAAAAACCCCAAGCTTGCTATTTAAGTTTCCCCTCCACCCTCCCCTTATCAGATAAACAGTGTGGACAAAATAAGAGCAGAGTAAGCCAGAAATGGGCTGGGTTTGAATGCATATCTGCTGTACAGGTCCTGTCAGAAAAACAGCTATTGCCTTGCACTAGGAGAAGTGCTAATATTTTGCTGTTGTTTAGTGGCTTTCGTGAGAAAATCTCAAAACTCACAAAAACCCGATTTTTTTTTTTTTTTAACAGCTATCAAATGTGAACTCAAAAGGTTCCTCATCAAACAGATGATAAAGATGGCACATACATGGAACAACGTCTGTTTTATACAATCGTCTCTTATCTAAGATATAAAAATATCTGTGTGAAATATCAGTGATTCTGTGAAACAGCTAGGAATAGCAACTGGGCTCCTTTCTCCATTTTTCTCCAGGTCCACAAAATAACTGTTTTGCCAATGAGAATAGGAACCATTAGAACTCTGAAATGATGTGAAGTTCTGTGAAAGATATATTTTGAATGAACTGACTACATAGGAATATGGCAGACAGTGGCATTAAAACATAAAATTTCCAGAATTCAGCTGAGGTCTCAGAAAACATGGGTCTCTGGAGACACTTGCATTTGCTTTTTTACCTTTGAAACTAGCTAGCTTTTGAAGGCAAGCGGCACCAGGCAAATTCTGCCCCCAAAAGATCAGTTCCATTACAATACTTCAAATGAGTGGCAATTAAAGCAGGTTTTAAAACAGTTTGAATATTTTGTACAGTTGAAAAATTTCTTTTCTGAACCTAACTTTCCATCTGTTCTTTGCTCTTCAAAAAATCTGCCTAATAACACATATGCAAAAACAATTAGTAAAATAAACAGCGTGGACAAAATAAGAAAACAAAAAGCACCATTAGGCCCAGACCCAGAAAACTGATTTCAAGCCTCTTCGTTTTTGTATAACAAATAAAGGAATCTGTCTGCTGTGTAGACATAGTAAAACTAATGATTATAAGAGAAAACAGCTATGTGGATTAAGCTCATGGAAAGTCTCGGTAAAATGAAATCTCTTGACAATGCAAATCTTAGACGTGTTTTAAAATGTTATTAATTTCTAGTTGTCATGGTGGATGTTTGTACTCCCACAAAAAACTTAAAGGTTATATGTTTCTGAGGACTTTATTGGCACAAGCTTTATTTAACGTAATTGATAAAGTAGTAGTAAAATCAAAGATCTCAAGGGAATTAAAATGCATAATCATCCATAGCTGGATCATAGATTATGCAATGGCTGGATAACAGCCTTTGATATTTTTTAATTAAGTATTTTAGTAGGTAATATTTTTTTACTCAGCAATCAGAAGGCAACTGTACTTTTTTTACTTTGATGAACCTGTTTGGTGCTTGATGGCTTTTTGTATTTGTCCCTAAGAAGTGGGCTAGAACATCTGCTAAGATACTACATTTGAGTATTAGTTTGAAAGTTGAATCAAAAGCCTCGTGAGTTTATTACTGGATGTTTCTATACCATGCATTTCAATATTGCATGTACAATATTTGATGGAATAAAAACTAGCTGTGTATACCTGTTTGGATGTCTTTTAAAAGAAGCGAGTATTTATGTGAGTTAATTTATACTAATTAATTAAACTGGTTAGACAGAACTTTACAATGACCAAATTAAAGTCAGAATTAAGATTCAATAAATAATTAAATATCTTAAAGTTATCAACATACCAAATTAGTAGAGCAAATTATCTAGTGAAACTGTGAGGTCAACATTAAAATAAACTGTTTTGTACTAGTCTTATCTTCAGTAAAAGTAGAGAGCCAACTCCCTATTGACCCAAGCTTGGGCTTGTGCTGTGACAAATAGTGAATAACCTGCCTAGTGAAGAACAAAGCACAGTAGCCTCTGTTGGATGTGATGTTTCTATCCTTGGTCTGCAGCAGTTCCTCTGTAATGGAGATAAATACTGTCTATATAAATTTTTGTATGTAGTTCCTACGAGGAAATGTCTGAAGCTGGTGAGGTGAATTGCAGTTTTGAAGTATGTATTTGTTTCCAACAAAAGGGAGCCTAGGAAGACTAGCTCTGTGAATACTATAAATATCTATAGTCAAACAACATGAATCCTATTCATGTTCATTTTGTTCTTAAACTCTTGCAGAGTGGAATTGCTCTAATAAGCAATTTTTGTGCCATTTTTAAAATGAAGGGATTAACTGAAGAGAATGCTATAAGAAAGATAAGACATCTGGTATGATAAATTTCAAGAGACTTAATATAGTAATGGCAAGAAACTACCTACAAGCTTGCCCTTTCCAAAAACAGAGCCGTGAAATCAAAGAAGGTCTTGAGACTTAAAAAAAGATGCTTCAGGAGGGTAGGGGAGACTGCTCTGTTGGCTCACAGCCAAGAACATACAGACTTAGAGAACTCTAAAGACCAGCTAAAGACTTATACAACAGCAACAGTTAAGATGCAATGGTACAAATAGACATAACGTGTTGTCATACTGATGCTATTGAAGAAATAGTATAAATATCAGTAGGACACTGGGATAGGATGCTATGCACCTAAGAATTCTAGCACAGGGTTGAAACAACTTATTTTCTAACAAGGGCATGTAAAACTACCTCAGTTCTTGGTAATTGTGAGATAGGAGGTGTGCTGCCAGTGTTCAGAAAGATGTTCCAGAAGACACCTATGTATTTGTATGTCTCACATCTCTACTGGACCAGGGACTGAGCATTAAAATAAGGGAAGCAATTGGTGAACATGGGATAAATGTACTTGAAAAAGAACGAGCTTTGTTTAAGGAGAGATCTCACTTTAAATTCCTTTTGAGTGTTTTGAATGTATTAGGAGATAGACTAATAAGTTCTGGTAGACATGTGGATTCCCAAAGGCCTTTTTAAGGAATTTTGGCATCCATGCAGAAAAATGGCAAATCTCATATGGATAAATAATTCATGGCTTGGCTTAGAGGGTAAGCTCTTGCAGTGTGAGAAGCCACACTGGTAGTTCTGCAGGTATTCTGGTATCTTTTAACATATTAATTCATAAAACTACCAGAAAAAAGGTTGATTCAGCGAGGTGAGAAAGTTTGCTGATGGTACAAAGCTACTGAATGTAAAAAGGGTGACAGGTGTCTGACAAGAATAACAGAAGAACCTTACAAATTTGAGTGACTGGGCAATAATACAGCAGGTGAAATCCAGTGCCATCAAATATGAACTGAGGCATAACAGTGATGAAGATAATAGTTTTCCATATAAAGTGATGGGTTCAATGCATTGTTACTGCTCAGGAAAAAGGCCTTGAAATTGAGATAGATGCTGCATGGAAACAACAGATCAATGCTTGACAGCACTCAAAGAAACAGATGACATATTAGAAAAGATTATAAAGGAACAAAGAACACAACAGTTAATATGATTTATGCAACTGCATGAATCCAGTTTGCCACAGCTTGAAGACTATGTGAGGAGTTCTGGCTGGCTTATTTAAAAAAGAATGTATAAAGGTGGAAGAAAAAAGATTCAGAGAAAAGCCACATGGATAAACAGGAGTATGGACTGCATCTACTATTTTAGGTACAGTTGGAGGTACTAGGACATTTTAGAAAATGACTGAAAGAGACAGGAGAAGTCTCCAGAATCATTATCAAAAAATAGTAGACTGCCCAATGCCTCTTCCATTGCAACAAGCAGGGTTTGTTAAAGACAAGTTATGGAAAAGAAACTGGTTTAAAACAAAAGAATGCAGTTCTTCATGCAAAAGGTGATTGACTTCTGCAACTCTTTGCAGGTTGAATGTACAGTGTGCAAATGGGATGTGCACATTGATGCTGTGAGACCAGAATGCTTGCATATATTTGAGTAGAGATGGAACAAGAACTCAGAGGAGAAATTAACTGGAGTTTACTGCATAGTTCCCATTGCACTCTGGATATCACATGAACTAAAATACTTGTGGTCTGGGAAAATATTATGGGATAGCATCAGAATAGTGCTATTCTTGTGCTTTCCAAGGCATAGTTTTATGGCTATTGTTAAGAGTGCAGATATTGTGCTAGCTGTGCTCTTCATCCCACTTGACTAAGCTTGAATAGTTCTGTTCCAGAAAATTCACAGAAAAATGCGCATTTCCTCTATTCAGAAGAAGTTTCTCTTGAGTCATGAATCATCCAGTCATGATATATAGGATATGGTGGAAAGTGTTTGGAGAGCTAACTAAACACAACTAGTCTGCAGCCCAAAGATCACCTCTGTGTGAATGGATAGCAGAACTCTTTGAAATTCTTTATGCAAAAAGCTTGACCAGTTACCTGAAGACTTTACAGATGCAAAGCAAAAGCTGCTCCGACGTCTCCTTTAGCTGGCATTGTAGTAGAGAAGTTGCCTTTACTTTTTTCTCCTAGTTATATCTGCTAGCCTGTAGACCATAAGAGAGAAGGTATAGGAGGGAATGTGGCTTAGTGCCATATTAGGATTTGCACCGCAGAGGGACTAATTGCTTTAGGGCTAATTTTGTATCTTATTGGCGGTTATATTCTAGAAATGGCTATCTGTCTTTATTTGGTGATGAACATGATACAGTATCATCAGTTAAGCTAAAGCTTTCATAAAAAGAAAACAAATAATTGTATAATTTACTGTGATTTTTAGAATTCATACATCATGTTCGCCCTTTTGCTCCTTTGGCTTTGTGAACTATTTTCTAGCTCATACTCTGAGTGATTCTGTATAATGCAGTTGTATTTGATTTTTCCAGAAATAGCTCATTAACCATTTAATTGATATCTTGACCTTCCAATTGATTTTCTAATTGATGTTTCCTTTCACTGCACCTGTTCAACAATTCATTTTTATGTGCTTATTACATTGTAACAGTTTGCCTTATCTACTGCTATATATATTTTATTAATACATACGGTGCTTGGCATTTTAAATTAACCACATGTATATTTCTGAATCCCTTATTATTTTCTTCCTGTTAAGTACACTATTCTGAACTAGAAGGGGAAAGATTAGCTAAATAAAACATGATGCAGGGTTTATTTTTTTTTCTTGGAGCCCAGTGACAGGCATCACTAGGATACCACAATAATACTGTAATTCTGAGTGCAAGTTTTGCAAACCATATCAATGTCATTGCTTTATTTACTATGACAATCTTGTATCATACTGTATGCTGACCAGGCTTGTATGCCCTTGAATGTTTTTATTTTTTCTTCCCATGACCTTAACAGTCTGCACTGGGGAGGGACTAACTGGGTATGGGGGAGCAACAAGAACAGACAGTGCTCTGTGAGATGAGTCAGAAGATGAGCATCACAGCAGGGCAAATGCAAGGGTGCTGTCCCCCAGTACCTGAGCCATTGGAGTGGAACAGGTGTGTGATGATGGCTTGAGTCAACCAGCTATCTGTAGTAACATCAAGCCAAGAAGTCAAGCCCTTAAGTCAGGGTCAAAGCGCTAGTCAGGTGTGCCTCCAGGCATACAGAGGACTGCAAGCTCAGTCAAGGAAAATGTGACAAGCCCGTACTTACAAGTAACTCCTAAATGAATAGAGGGCACGCCCACATTGAGGCTATCTGACACAGAGCTGGTCACCTGCATTATATGTGGCCCAATCTGAATAGGAGCCGGGTCCCAGGAGGTCTAAGATGCATGCACAGCTCTGACACTCCTGCTCTTTCTTCCTGTTCCCCTTCTGCTCTTGCATTCCCTTCCCCTCTGCTCTCCTTCCCTTGATCTTTCCCTTTTCTGTTCCCTCGTGCTGCCCTGCTTCTTTCCCCTGAAAGAGTCGCTGCAGAGTGAAGTGAACATGCAGCTAGAGATAGCGAGAGCCTGTGGGGACAGGACTGTGTGTGCAGGCCACTGTGCTAGCTTTCAAGCAGCTTTCAGCTATGGGGTCTACAGTCATGTCCTGGCTATCCGAAGAACAGGATTGCACTGAAGTGAGAAAGAGTGATCTCCTCTATCCCCATGTCCCCCTGACCCCTTTGCAACAGATTTATTACTATTCATGTGTTTAATAATATAATAGTTGTTTCAATGTAATAATTGAGATTGTATCAGTCATCACTATATAGTTGTGTATTTTTTATATAAATCTTTAATTACATTGTGTACAGGCAAAAAAAAGAAAAAAAAAGCAGGAATGAACAGAAGAGTGTAATAATTGTAAACAAGCAACAAAGGCAGTCATGCAGTTTGAGAAAGCATATATATCACAGAAGAATCTTTTGCCAAAGATGTATTTTGTAGGACATGCCTATAAAATGTGTCCTCCTCATAACTCCAGTCATCCCTCATAGGAACATTAGACTTCACCAAACTCAGTTATCATTTACTCTTGAGTGCCTCAGAGTGCTAGAGTTGTTCAATAAATTTCCAGGCACTGTGACTGAAAAAAGCTATTATGAAAATTTTCCTGGTTTGCTATTAGAGTAATATTTTAAGATGCCGTATCTGTTCCATTGAAAAATTCTCAGAAGCATGAAATAATTAATGCAAAATTGCTGCTTTTTTATAAATTCTGAAAAATGTTGACAACATCTTTTAATGATACTACATTGTAGCAGCATCTGTCCTGAAAAAATAATACTCATCTTTGATTTTAGATGTAGACTGGATTGATGGATGGGTCTGTAACACCCAGCTAATTACATCTATCTCCCATGGAAATAAGGGCTGATTGTTCATAACAGTGTTATAGTAAATCTGAATTGAAGTTGTTCTTTCAACTTCTTTCTGTACTTATCTTTCAAGCTGCCAGGCAGTATCTCTGGAAGTGTTCAAGAGGTGTGGCACTTGGGGAATATGGTTTAGGTGGTGGTTATTGTGATGCTAGGTTGACAGTTGGACTAGATAATCTTTAAGGTCTCTTCCAACTTTGATGATTCTGTGAATGGCATCATGGTCAGCAATAAAACTGGGAGGGTGGAGGTTGGTGGGGACTGGCTGGGCCATGGAAGGTTGGTGACAAGGAATTTTCCTCTTTTGCATCGCTGGTTTTTTTTGAGATTTTATTTTCTTCTTTGTTGATGTTTCTTCTTTGCTGGACTTTTTTCTTTTTTTTTTTTTTATTTTTTTTTTTTTTTTATTTATATAGCTGTCTTCATATCAACTCGTAAGTTTTCTTTCACCATTCTGATTCTCCTTCCGTGCATCTGGGGAAAAGGGAATTTTTTTCAATGTGTTATTTTCCCACAGTTTTGTAACAGAGATGTAGGAAAAAGAAGGAAACTATGATTGGAAGTCTGAATCATCACATTTTATGGTAGAAGTTAGTGTTTGTTTATAATACAGTCTCACTTCGATGCAAATTTATGTGACCTACCAACATGTGGAAAACTAACTTGCTCTTGAGACCAACCTTACTTTTGGATTTGAAGCTAAAATATCTGACTGATCTGTTAGCAATTTCTTAAATTGCCTTCTGTGTACAACTCCTCTTTAGAGGAAAAACGAATAGCATTCAAATTTCCTTTCTTGATGTCTTCATACTCATCGAGTGCAAAGTGATTATCTGTAATCTTTTGCTTGGTCTTAGTTTCCTTGTGATAAAAAAATTCTTGGTCTTACTTATCAACCTAAATATTGCATTGCATTCATTGAATGTGCTGCCAAAGAATGAAAACTCTAGCAAGCAGAGAACTACTACTGTGGTCTAAAAGTCTGTAAGATGGCTATATTATTTTGTGCCATAAAGAAAGGTTTATTATACTCCGAGAAAACTGTGTTAAAAATAGATGGTTACAGGGGTTAGAAAAAAAAGGTAAAGAATTCCTACACTATCCTTAAACTCTGCTTGTTCAGAAATGTAATCAGATAGACCAATAGACTGAACAGACTTCTCACAGGATAACTGCATCTTCATCTAGGGAGATGTTATGCAAACTGTCTAAGACAAAATAAATAGGCTACATTGAGCACAGTGCATGTAACTAATACCTTAGATAAGATTTTTTATTCTGGTGTGATTCAGAGGTTTAAGAAAAGGTCGTAATATCCAGATAGTGTATGTATATCACTGATGCTGCCATTACATAGACTTGGTCAGTAAACCCTGGGTACTAGCTAAGTCTGTGCCTTTTGAGGATATCTGCATGCATTGTTTGTGGACAATTCAATGCCTGTGAGATAGAAATGATAATGCCTATACTTTTTTGGCAAGCAGTGTTACATCACTGAATCAAAGTTTAGATAGTAATGCTTCCTTCTTTTCTATTTTTCTTTTAATTCCTTTGCTAAAAATACGACCTTTTTTTGCAACTTGTTATTTTTTTCTGCAACCGACATGTGGCTGTCAGCTCCGATCTCCTCAAAGGCTGACAGAAAAAAGAACAACAAAGAGCTTTTGTACATTTTCTCCCCTGTTACAGCACAGGATTTGATTCAAAATCTGAGTGATCTTTCTGACTGTTTCCAAGAGAAAAATATCTTGATTATCAGGAGCTCACGATAAATACGTTTTCACCTCTATGTTGAAATGTCTGTTAACCGGTTCAAGAAGATAAAATCTGTCGATCTAGGTGGTAGGAAAGAGAGAAACCTTACTGAAAAAAAACTAGTCCAGCCAACTTGAGGGAATGAGAGAATTTATTGCATTCTTCTTTTGTGGTAAATTCATAATATTAGCTAAAAGCCAGTTTTCTAAAATACCCAGTAACAAGCACAACTTTCTTTTCTGTTTTCTCTGCTGCAATGTAAAGTGATGTTAAAGTTACAAACTCACAGTTGGTGGCCATTTAATATTTTGGTATATGTTGGCAGTGAAGATAATTTGCATTATTTCATTGAGCTGTTAGCCTTTTCTACCCCCTATAAATATTCTGTAATCATGTTAAAATGTACTGTTTCAAACATTGGTAGATGCCTTGTGGTGCCTAAAAATTATAAACATTTTTGTATACACTTTAAATAAATATGGGAATTATTATGGCTATATTTTTAATTATACACTTGGACATAAAGTACAGTGGGATAACAGCACATTAGCAGGGCACTTGCAGCTGAGACAGAGAGATAGTGACAGAACTGGCTTGAAAGGAGTAGCAAAATATTTGCTTGTCCAGTATGTACAACATACTCAACAAGACCTTACTTGTCTGTTTTTGTTTATTTCCTAACCTAATAAGCCACTTGCTTCATTTTAATGTTGTAATTTGTGGAAAAATTTTCTACATGTTCTTAGAGTATCTCCTTTCAGTAATTCTGACATCTGTAGTGAATGTAGAGAATAGTAGGCTGCAATGATCTCTGGTTTTTTTCAGTCTAGTAGAATCTAACAAGATTCTCTCTATCCATCATTAACACTCATTGAAATGCTTGAGTAGAGAGCGTTTATAATTATTTTCTGAATGTTTGTTGATGTTATTCTGCTACATGTTTTATATATGGCATGATTGAGTGAGCTTTTTAGTCTTTTAATATTTCAGTTCTTGTAGAAAAATATTTTTTTCCTTCAGGTTTTCTCCCCCTTTTTCATTCTCCAATTAAAAAATGTCTTCCATCAACATATAATATCAGATATATCCAAAATTTGGAAATTCAGCATTGTGTGATGTGTTTCTGAGTGGGAAGAGGTCACACTCTGCATTTTACCATTGAATTCCCCTAGCAGAAGGTGAGTGTTGGATTTTTTTCTGTTTAGTTGCAGTACAGTTTGCGGAAGTGGAATGCTGTACCCTTTGATTTTAATAGATTTAAGTCATCATCATCCAAAATGTTGGAATTTTTTTGGTTTTTTTCTTTTTTAAGTGAAGTGTTCCAGAGAAACTCAGAGGGCTTTGCATTACAAGTAGTAAATTTATCAGCTTTTTTGCAGTACATTTTTGTAACTCTGTATTTTTCTACTTTGGTTTTGGAACAACTTTTATTTCTCCTTTTTTTCACCCCATATCAGTATCAGAAATGATAGAGTAAATTTCCTGATTTTTTAAAAATGTTTTTGGATTTATTCTTGCTCTGTTAGAAACATATAGCAAAAATATACATACAATACAGTTTCTTTTGCAGACCCTAAAGTGAGGCATTTAGAGAGTCTGCTTGCAATTGCTAAAGAGCACAGAAACCATATGGCGAGCAGATACACACTATGGACAGTGTGGAATAAACTATCCCATCAGTTATGCTACTGTAAATCTGTAGAAACTCATGCTCTCACTACTTGCCCCTCCTTCATTTCTTTCATATCCCTTCTGCAGACAGATATATGTCATTGATTGGATTTTGTTTATGACAGGCTTCATAAACTAAAAAAGGATGGTCATACAAATGTCGCCATACATTATCTGGTTCCGCTGCAGGGAGTTAGAGGGGGCAGAACTGCTGTGACTGCAGTTATTGGGACATCTTGCATTGACTTCAGTGAGTTCATAATCAGAGATTTTACCCTTCAAAAAAGTCAATGCTTTTATATTGTACTCTTATCTATTCTTCTGAGGGTCACTGTCTAGCAAACAGCATTATAATATACAGTATACTTCCTTCAGCTAAAAAAAACTCCAAACCCCAAACCTCGATATTTATGTGGTTCACTTTTCTCCAGATCATTACATAGCAATTAAAGGAAAGCAATGACTGGGGACTAAGTAGAAAAGTGTATTTCATATCCTTTCAGTGAACTAATAAAAAATTTATGCCCTTTTGTAATACAGTATGAGCTGATGCAGGCTTACAAGGGATTGGAAGTAGGATGTTATTCTTAGTACAGAGCATCTGTGTTTATAAAGCAAATTTTGTCATTATATCAGCAAGTATAGTTTACACTGGTTTATATAGATCAGACATATATACTAGCCTTTCAGTATTAAAAATGCAACAAGCAGACTGCTGAATTTTAAGGTGGTATTAGAATACAATAACCTACAAATTAGTAACAACTTTCAAAAAATTCAAATACAAATTTCAAAACAACTGGTTTTGAAATAAAATTAGAAACTTCAAGCAAGATAGATTTATTCATATATATATAATATATACATATATGATAGATGAGAAATAAATATAGAAATGAAAATCAATGGGATCTCAGATCTCCTTAGCACAGGCAACTGCAAATGGCTTTAAAAATGGAATTATTCTTCATGGTTGCAGATATTTTTCCTTTGACATGCATTCTTCCACTATTTCCTCTTGCCAAGATATTTTTCCTATAAATTATTTCTTTCTCCTCTCACCCCTGCTTCCACCTGAATTTTCTAGAAATGCTGCCATTTGTTGTTGTTTGAATGAATCTGCTATACAATTTTTTTTCATGTTGGCAGTATAATGGTTTGTATCCTTCATAATTTTTACTTGAAATCCTGTCTAAGATTTTAATTGTGCCTAAAAGACAGTATGTGTAGCATGGTATATATAATGTTTTAAGCTGGTGACACAACATTCTTTTAAAATATTTCACCATGACCTTTATATACATATATATATAT
>VXAD01006416.1:0-41723 GCA_013399195.1 Dicrurus megarhynchus
ATGCTATAGGACAGCAACATCGGACAGTATCACAGATTAGGGATTTTATACTTGCTTCTATATTCAGTTTGCCCTATGGTAGTGAAAAGACATAGTAAAGCAACCTTAATTAGGCAATGTAGGAATCTCTGGTATGCAACATTTTTCTTAGCCAGCTTTATATTATTTCTGCTTGTTCTATGGTGCCTCAGGGAATGAGAAAAATCTGGCCCATTAATTAGAGAATTAGCTTAGAGTTGGGAAAGATGAGTTCAGGTTTTGCCTATGCCACAAATTTTCTACAAGACACTTAGCTAAGTATTGACCAAGATTCAGCAAGACCTAAGGATCAGAGATTGTGACCGTTCTTCCTCTGCTTTTGAGGCAGAATCATGTGTTTTTCCTTGTTTCTGGCATCTTAGTTACCCCTCTTAAATAATTGAGTAGTCAGAAATCCTCACTCCCATCATTAGCTGAAGTGAATTCTGTGTACTTCTCTGTCATACTCGTTTTATGTGAGGATATTGATGGAATAGCAGGGATGCAAAAAGCAAAGTGATGCCTGATGTTAGTTCAGGTAGAGTATTACAAAGATACTGTCATGGTGACAAGTTCATGTTAGCTCTTGGCAGTGTAAGTCTTCCTAGTACAATCTTCTGAAAAAGCAAAGTTCATCAATCAAAGTGTCACATGTTGCTAAATTTGCAGTTTCTAAATTGTCACTATAAATGTAAGTAGTAGGAATCATCACATAAAATTGTACTTCTTTTTCTTTGTCTCTTTCCAGACTTAAGCGGTTTCAAAAGTGAGGCAGTAGGATCTCTAAGTTGCAGTTTCTAGGCAGCATCTCTGCTCCTGTGAGCAGGCATGGCTGTTTTATTGCATGGCCCAGCACACTGTGATTGATCATGGGCTGCTGCTGATGTTAGTACGCCAAAGAAAACATGTGACGTTAAAGGTAAAAATGCCGGGGCAGGGGCGTATCACCAGTGAGAATTAGAAAATAAATATTCTTGTGTTTTATTGGATACAAAGCTCAGCCTGCCAGAATATCTAATCTGTAAATCATCTTGAAAATTGGTTGGGTTATAAAATCAAATTAAACCCCCTAAGAAAGATCATTGTCTCTCTTCACTGCACTCACAGCTATGTGTATAAATCTCAATCCCAGATCAAGGGGAAGTAAGTAAAAATGTTTTTAAGAGAAATATGATGATGATAGAGCTGATTGTTTTTGTAGGAAACATTTAGAAGTTTGATTAGAAAAATTTGATTAGAAGAGGTAAAAAATAATTTTGCTAGATAATTACATCTTCTTAATGTTGAATCCCTTCTTTTCTCCTACTTTAGCATTTTCTGAAGAAGGGTTATCATGTAGCTTTATTTTGATTAGTTTCTAGTTACTGGTTTTTAGCTTTGTTGTGTGATCTTAAATGATTCTTTTGTCCTTATGAATACGCAGTACTAACTTTTGGTTGCAGAAGAAATCTTAGCACCCATAGGCAGATTTTGCCTTCTTTCACTGCAGATGAATGACTGAATAGCTCTGACTGAAGTATTCCTTTTCAAGCCAAGGAAGACAGAAGACTAATTTGAAAGCCAAGTGAAGTTCAGAGGAAGACTTCATTGATCGAGTAGGGTTTGGGTCATGGTTTAGTTAGTTCAGAACTATGCTTCTTCTACAGTAGAAATAAAGCTTTTATTAACAAGTCAACATATAAAAAAATGACTTTCACATACTGAGACAGAAGAGATGCAGAAGTGCATTTGTGCAGCACTTCATTCATCTTCAGTGCACTGAAGAATGTCAAGGAAAGGAATATGATAAAAACTATAAAGATTCTTATCCAGTAAGTAGCTAAAGCCAAGAGAAGGTACATGTTTCCTAGCCAATCAAAGCTAGAAAGAAACTGTTTTAAAAAGAGTTTTTAAAAGTATGGCAGGAGGACAAAGCTATGAGCAGGTTCTTATAAGTTCAGCAGTTCTTTCTGTGTACAGATACAAATACAGTTTTTGACTCTGTATTAATGTCATTGCAAACAACATTTAAAGAAAGCAGTGCACTCTCTTCTTCCAAATACATTTTTGGGAAGGTGTAGAGGGAGTAGATACTAGCATTTCATGGTCACCTTGCACATTTCATGAGGGAGTTGCTCCCCTGTGTTTTGGGAGAGACCAGTCTGTGCTGCTCAGCAGCTCTCAGTAGTATTGTCCCCTCATGACCTTGTGGATGGATTTCTATTTCAAAATCATACAGAAGTTAAATATTGCTGAAAATAGCATTCAGTCCTGTTTGGCTCCTTTCATAGCTTCTGGGGTGAAATTTATCTGTCCTAATGTAATGTCTTATCTATCGAAATTATCTTTGGCTAGGCTGCCTTTACAGTCATTGGAGAGAAATAGACACTTTTAGGGCATGATTCATCTCCTCGAAAGGTAGACATCTAAGTAGGTCAGATGAATCAGACTGTACAATAGCACATTCCTTACTTGACAGAAGAAAGGAAACCTAGGGATCAGCTTAGATGTTGATGCGTATATTGCAAATACCTGAAGTTAAGTGAAATGAACTTTATGTCTATAGGAACTAAGTCAGAGTTCAGAGTCAGAGGAAAAGAATCCTACTCTTCAGGAAGCACCCTTTTCTTCAGAACTTGTGGTTTCACTGCACTGGGGTGCATGTTCATAGGCATAGCCATGAGGTGATAAATTTCAAAAAAAAGTAGTACACCCCCTCCTTCTCCTAACTTAATATTTGAAGGTGTGATGATTGAGTAGACTGAATTTTGTGAATAGGTAATTTGTATACCTTTATCATCAGTGATTCCACTGGTTCCACAGTGGCATAATTTTTCTACTAGTCTCTGCTAATAATCTGTATGTACGTGGTTTCACCATGATTTTGATTAGTTCTTGTGAACCATTTCAGCACCAGATACTTTTTTCTCAGTCAGAAATCTCTGCAAGGAGAAAGAGAAGATATGCATTTAATTTAGGGTAGTAGACTAATTTAAATTGTTCCTCCATAATAATCATTAATGTTAGTGCCAGAGTTTCACTAAATGCCCCAGTAGATGAGGTTGTTAGTGCAAATATACCTGAAAGTCTCCATAGTGAATATTTTCAAGTGCTAACAAATTAGTTTTGCTGAAAGGATCTTCACTTCATTTTGGTTGTGTTTCCTTGATGTGTTGACCATAATCAATAAAATGGAATATTCAAGAATGAACAACATTATTTATTATATATTTAAAATACAAAATCAGTAAATAAAGAGTCACCTAAACACCAATGAAGCTTTTTCATATGCTGTTCTTCTCCCATTGTTTGCAAAACTCCAGATTCAAGCAAACCTGCAAGACTTTTGTCAGATGCATACCCAGGAGTAGCACAAGGATGACAGCCTGGAGTAAGCAGATTGCTAGTGAGGCTAGCAGGTGCCAAAACATGCTGTTTCATGACCCAGTGTAAAGATGCCAAAAATAATCTCAAATGTGCTTCAGTATATAAAAACAAAAACCCCTCAGGCTTCAGAAATAAAGTACATAGAACTGTCTGAGATTAAGCAATAAATTTAGAGTAGAAGACCAGCGTTCTAATTTTTGCCTTAAAACAGATCAGCTGTGTTCAGGTAGTGAGGCACTTTGGCCAAAATCTGTATTTTGCTACTTAAATAGATGGCATGGTTTTCAAAAGGAAGTGGGAGCAGAATTACAAAGTATTCCACAGATAAAAACATGAAATTAAGTTGAATCACATGCAAATGTTGACTAAATATCTGCCTTCTTTCCCATGTCTTTCAGAGTCATAGTACTTAGCTGTCCTCATTTATGGTAATTTCAAATGCGTAAACAAAAATAAAAATTTCTTTATAAGTTCAAGTGTTCTAAAATCACTTTGTCTTCAAGTGCAAGTGTTGTAAAATTACTTTATGTAAAATCGCCATATCACTGACCAGGTTGCTCGGAGAAGCTGTGGATGGCCCATCCCTGGAGATGTTCAAGGCCAGGTTGGATGAGGCTCTGAGTAACGTGGTCTAGTGGGTGGCAACCCTGCCTATGGCATGGGGTTTGGAATGAAATGCTCTTTAAGGTCCCTTCCAAGCCAAGTCTTCCTATGATTTTCTGACCTTACTGTTAAAGGTAAAAGTAGACTCATAGCTATGGAACATGTTTGTTTAATCAACCTGAAAACTATTTGCTATAGATCAATTAAGATCCAAATTAAGTAGTTTCATTTAACTTTAAAGAAGGAATACCAGGACTGTGCTAAATGAACTTGAACTTGCAAAATGCTCTGTGAAATTGTGAGAAGCATTGAAATAGTCGATACTCTCTGTTTGGTATGTAGAATAAGATCAGTGCAATAAAATACATATCTGATATTGATAAGGAGTCAGGGTTGAAAAGGATCCAAAAAAGCAGCTGAGACATTTTATTTGTATTTTAAATATTGTATTTAATTTTGAAATCCTTCTGGTACTGTAGACCTTTCCATATCTGCTGCTGATTGTATATTGTGTAAGATATCTAAACATTTCTAAAAGATAAGGGATAGTAATTATCATTGAATCAGAGTATTCTGGTTTGATAGCAACCCACAAAGATCACCGAAGTCCAGTTCCTGGCCCTGCACAGGACCATCCCAAGAGTCACACCATGTGCCTGAGTGCATTGTCCAAATTCTTGAACTCTATCAGGCTTAGTGCTGTGGCCACTTCTCTGGGGAGCCTGTTCCAATGCTTGTTCAGTGTTCCAGAATCTTTTGAGAATATCCAACCTAAACCTCCCCTCACAGCTCCATACCATTCCCTTGAGTCCTGTCACTGGTCACCAGAGAGAAGAGATTGGTTCCTGCCCCTCTTCCACCCCTCCTGAGGGAACAATGAGGTCTAGAGCTGAGACAGAGGAATTACAATCGCAACAGTTTGACAATTAGGACAGGAGTGATCATTGCTGTAGTTTGTAGACACCCAAAGAAGTGCCCATGTGCTAAAATTTTCAGGGTGAAAAACTATTTTGATGGTAACAAGTATTTTATCTTAAAATTTGTTTATGAATGCAAAACTAAGGAATCTAAAATTTAAGAGGTAAGGTATATTAAATGACACAGGAGTGGCAGGAACTTAACCTTCTGAGGTTTATGATAATGTGTGTACAGTGAATGTTCTGAAGTACCCACTGAGCTGGCTCTGTGTTCTTTATATAAGAGATGAGAAAAACTAAATCTTCTGTGTAGTGTGTCTGTTCATCATCAAGACACATAACTTAGCCCTGGTAAGCCAGGCAGTGCACACAGAAACAAAACCAGGAAGCATCTTTTAAAACCGAGGTTCTACCTTAAATATGTAGCTTTATATTATGAATGTGATGTGTCATATTGATGCCTGAGATGGCCACCTAAAAACAGAGACTAGATGAGAATAAGGGAATAAAAGTAGGTATTTATTTGAAGGGCCTTCAAGGTACACCCTGGGCAGTTAAAAGGCTACACCCAAGATGGACCCTGAGTCACGAGTTCTTCACACTTTTATTTTGGTCCATTTGCATAGCAGGGTTAATTCTCCAATTGCAACCCCAGTTAATGATGTAACTACCCCAAGTTTACCCCCCCTTCTTAAGATGTTAGTTTACACATTTTGGGCCTAGGACAATCTGGGTATCTTTGGGGAGAGCAAGCTTGGAGATGCTTGTTATGTCTAACTAGCATGAGAGAACAGTAGTTAACAGGCTACAGGAAACTTCAGAAACTACACTAGGCAGTACAGGATTTGAAAAACATAAAAGTTAAAATCTAAGGCATCAATATCTTTGAGTGCAAGAGAAAGTAAAGAATGAACTCATACTACAGAATGTGATCTTTGATTAAATATGCTGGTGTAAGAGACACAGTCATTCTTAAAGGACGGAATATTTCAAATGAAAGCCACTTAATTGATCAGATAGATATATCTACCCATATGTACACAAGGAGCCTGTGGTTTTCACAAAGAGAAGGTCACATCCATATGAAAAAATGGAGGCAAGGGTTTGATTTGGCTTACACTTGTATGTGTTTGAGCAGGACTGATAAAAATAGCCATGTGTTGGCTCCACATCTCTTGAAGTTAATGGAAGTTGAATGTACTCTTGTGAGAATCATTCATGAATTTTGTCTTGAATTCATGTACTTTAATTAAGTGACAATGGTAGGCTGCAGGAACTACTGTGCTGTAGCATATTACGTAGAAGATGGTCTCTAACCTGCTGCTTTTGCCATTTATGATGCTAAAGGAAGTTTTTGGCTAAAATCCAAACTTTCTGTAGAAAATAGCAATAATTGGTAATGAAATAGTCATTCCTGTATTACAGTTGTTATAACTCATTCCAGCATTGCATTTCCAATAGTCAAAAGTAAATTTTGTTTTGAACTGGATGAATAAAATACAGATGGCTAATATATGTCCTTTAATCAGATCTCAGCAGGATCTTCAGTTATTTCATATTGTGTGTGGAAAATCTACATTAAGGAGTCCAAACACTCTAAAGCCAATACGTGCCAGAATTAACTTTGTTAAGGCAAGTTAATTTAATCTCCCCCATGCATATGTATTGTGAAGACTTTTTTAATTACATGATCACATATTGTTTTTTCTTACAAAATCTTTTCCTCATCCAGTTCACAGAATGTAAGATAGTCACTTAATGAGCAGCTGTTCCATATTTTGTTTCCATTACATTGTTCAGTGTGTGGCCTCACACCTTGTTTACAACAGAATATTTAAGCCCTGCTCTGGAGACATAGTTATTAATTATTATTAATTTCCTTTTGGGATTTTCCTAGGATCACTATGGTGCCTAAGTGATGAGCAAACATTAAATTAGCATTACTGCAGGCCTCTGAGATTGGAAGACAGTATGATTTCCACTTTATGGCTGGGGAATCATGGCCCAGAATACTGTGTTTAAAAGGTGCCACTGATCTACAGGACCATCCTGAGCTGCTGAGGTCCAAAAGCCTTGACTCATTACTGTCACATGGAAGTTTTCCAGCTCAGGTCTTCTGGTCTCCAGCTATGTCTCTGAACATTCATCTCTTCTGCAAATTCAAATGCCTCATCTCAGTGAAACACATGGAAAATGAAGAGTATACTTTCAGTGACCACCTCTGAAAAAGCTGGTTTGAATTACTATAATGGAAATTTTATGTCAAGAAAAGATAGAGTCCTGCTTTCTAGACTGACATCCAATTACTTTAACTATTCTTGTTCTTGTTGTAGTCTCATTTTTTAGTGCATTTTTTCAAAATTCTTTACCAATTGAACCATCTTCAGTACACAGTTCTGAGTCATCCTTGCAGCGAGGCCGTCTTGTGCACTGTATGAGGCAGGTGTGTTCTGGAAACGATGGATATGAGTCATGCCATTAGTCTCCATGCCCATTCACAAGATGAGGAAAAATTTGGTTATATAGGCAACCTGGCACTTTTGGCACCTTTGTTCTGGGTTTGGTCATGTTAAAAAAGTTATTTTGAAAATGTGTCTGTGTGAGAAAGAGAGACAGAAATAGAGAGACAGAGGGAAAGATAATGAGTACCCTCTTACCATTTAAAAATAGAAACTTCTGAGAATGTCTCAAGCCTTGTCTGAATTGTGAGATGCTTGGATACTTAAAATCCCCCACACCATGTTTTACCGTTTTTCTATTAAACAAGTTGCATGGAATAATATTCTGCAAAAAACTACTGCTGGAGGAGTAAGATGCAGGATACCTATTTTCACTATCATCAGGCTACACAGATATTTACTGATGGCACAGGAATCATGAGAAACTGAAATTTGATTTCCAGAAGACCCATAAGGTGTTTTTAGTCATTATTGAGTCTCTGCTCAGTTCTCAGTGACCTTTCCTACCCCTCTTCACTATCTGTTAAAACTCTGAGTATAATCCAGTTCTGTGTCCTAAGGACAACGGTTTTATTTATCACTGCCCCACTGGCTTCTTGTTCCATGTTCTTTTTTTTTTACCGTAAGCATAGTCTAAGTACTTGTTCTTTACCTCCTGTCCTAAGTACCTTTCTACAGTCAGTTGTCTGTATGTCTTCATCCCTCATTCCTCCAGGGCTGGATCCCCAGGCTTGTGTACATCTTTCTCATTCCCACTGGCTCTCCAGCCAGAACTCCATTGTCAAGCCGTGTTTTCAGTTTCTGTGTCTCCAACCATCTATCATTTGTTTCTTTGCACTCCTGTTCCACATACTCCTCAAATGTTGGCTCTTCCCCCGTTTTTCCTGTCTGCTGCTTCATTTTCCTTTGTGCAGTAGGGAACTGATAGAACTCTCTTCATATTTGTAAATGCCATTGTAAATTTGAGAGCAGAGCCTCTGCTCACTCTAGGACAACCTTGCATGAGCTTCATTTCTTTGCTCAAAATTTGGACTTAAATCTAAGTATAGGAGACAGAAGCAATGCACCCATGACTGATACTCAAGACCTGATCCTACTCCAGGCAAACTTCTCTATTCCTGTTGGATCCATATAATGTCTGCTTCTACTTAGGCATTTCTGCTTTTTTTTCTCCATTGCTGGTCATACTTTATCTGATCATCAGTCCTGAATCCAGATAGTTTCTGCTAGATGAAACCAGACTTTTGGGATGTTGCATGGGTGCAACCCCAGAATTCAGCACTGAAATTAAACCTACCGGTTATTTGAGTTATGGATGCCCCTCTCAACACATCCCAGTAACAACTGGGCAGGTTAATCTCTTCACCACTCAGAAGAATGTTAATGTTATGTAATAACTTGGACAGAGCCTATGCAAAAAACCACTGCAATATCAAGTTGTGGGAATTGTACAGTGCCAGATACTATTTAGTTTACTTACTGCACGCCCATATTAGATCTGAATGTAGAGGGGATCACTGGTTTATCTAGTGTCATGCCTTGCTTAACATAGGCTGCATACTCTTGAATCACTCTACAGCTGAAGGCCTACTCATTATTTGATCTTAAATTTAAAATATCAGACAACGGTGCATTTATCTCTGACCTTCGTAAGTTGTAAAGCTTTGCATAACTTCTGAAATATTTCTAGAATTTCTAAATTGCTCTGAGAGGGACTGAGCTAATATCTTCATGTGAAAAGTGGTAACCCATGTGAAAGGAAACAAGGTGGCACTGGAAAAAAACTCACTTTGCATTGTTTAATTATTGTATTTCATTTCCATGCTTTCAAAATGCGCAATATCTTGGAAGCCTCTCAAGACTGCCCTCTGCTTCTTCCACAGTTTCTGGCTCTTTTACTCCATTGCACTTTGCTTTGTTGTCTTGTTGCCTTATTCTTTTCCTGGCAAGAAACTTGGAAGGGCACGTGATCAATAAAAGATTGGGGGAAAATAGATGCCAGAACAGCCTAAACTTCATAACGTAGTCTGTGGGAAATATTTTAAATGAGGGCAAGGATATTGGATTTGGGGCAAGATGGTAATGATGGTTGGATTTATTAGAATAATTATGGGAGATTTGTTCTCAGTTCCCTGCCTTGCTCACAGCTGTCTGCTCTTGTCTGTCTGTGACACAGTTCCTTATCAATAAAATGGGAATAGTACTGTCTCACAGATACTAAAATAGTTGCTTCACAGATACCATAGAAAGAAGGAAAAAATTGATTATATTCAACCTAGTGTAGTCTTATGGCTTGTATGAGTACTGTAATACTGATGGTATGTCTCATACGAGAACTATCATTGATGGGTTGGGAAGTTTTAAACCTAAGACAACTGAATTTTTCGAAACCTTTGTTTGCACAGTTCTCCTCATTGTTTTATTATCTTCTCCTCCCCTTAAGTAATGTTCATGCTTTCATGATTTATATTACCTTTGAGCTTCTCACAGCTCCTTACTACTGCTCATATTTCAGTATTGTCCACCAGAATTCCTTCTATCTTGCCTTTATACTTCACATCTGTGCATTACATGCAGTAGCTTCTCTGAACTGTCTGGCCCAAGTCAGTGTAAAGGGTCTTCTGGGCTGCATGAAGGTGGGAGACACTGAGAGTGCATGTAGCAATGACAAGATGAAGTCACCGTCAAATATAGTGCAAATACATGACTAGTCTATGGAGAAGAAAAAATACACATCTGTTTTCACAACAGGAGTCTCTGAGCTGTGTGAAGTAGTTCTTTGATCTGAATGGCATGTTCTTAACTCAAGAGGAATTATTTGTGGAGCTAGGAAGAGCTTAGCTGTAACACAGAGGAACTGAGCTCGGCACTGCCCATCCTGTACTCATCGTGCTTTACGATGTCCTGTTTGTCTTCATAGTTGGGGTAGCCCAAGGGAAATGAGAGCTCTGTTGATACGACTGTGTCCTCACTGCTTTGTTCTCAGGTGTGTGTATTTAGGGACATATTCCATAGCTGTCTATGCTGAGATGTTCTAAAATTATTGCCAAGCTAATTTTACTACGAAAAGACCTGTCTGTCTTCTGGGAAGGAGTTGTTCAAACAACAGAATTCAGCCTTTCTGGAAGTGAGTCGAGTCTCTTTTCTTGCTGCAAAACCTGTATAAAAAGCATGGCCAGATTTCAGCTCACACAAAGGATAATGATGTAGGCTTACGTGCTGTCAAAATTTACTGATTTTCCTATGAAGGGTTGAGACAGAAAGTGTGTAAAGCCCAGAGCAGTGACAGCCTTGACAGACACCACCACCTCACTTAACTTTAAGCACATCGGGCACTTCCCGATTCACCCTGGTCTTAAATATTGACTAACAGGGCATGATGAATAGCTCAGCATTTTGTAGAGGTAGCTCAGAACAATTTTGGAGAGCTAAGGGCCTATCCATGGTAGGTCACAGTGGACAACAAGGAAAAGTAGCATTAATCCCTTCCTTCTCCAGGCAGCGGGAAGTTTTTTGGAAGCTGCTGTGAGCTGGCAGTCAAGAAAATGAGTCCTCAGGAAAATAGCAACCAAGACTAAACTGTTTTCTCTAAACAAAGTCGACTGAAGACATGCAAAATCAATCTACTTCATGTACAGTAGAGGAAAATGGGACAAAGTGTCATGCTAGCTGTATTTCTTGCCAAATCATGGCTTAAAATGTAGCTGTGGACCAGGAATACGATCAGTGCAGAAAAGTAATGAATTTTCTGGAGCTAGTTAATGCTGTCCTCCCACTACGTTAGTACAAATACGCATGTTAAATGCAGAATTTCACACATGGCACATTATTGAAAAGAAATATTCCTTTACAGAATCTTTTTTATCCTGACAAACATGTTTGAGTTCATACTTTTACATTTTTAGTAGAAAACAGGCCAAATTTTCTGCTTATTTGGTCTGAATCCGGAAAGTGATTTTTTTAAATTAAGAATTATGAGCCTGATTCTACAACCTTACTTATGTGAGTAGTCCTGCAGTGACTACTCTATTTACCAGTGCCAAGCATATCTAAGATCAGAAGGCTCTTCCCTTTCATTTCCTGAAAAGTAAAAGACAGAAATCTATTTCCAATTCTCGAAGAGGCTTTAGGATGCTTGGGGTCCATCATAACTGAGTTTAGACTCCATAATGATGTACAACATTATTATCTGTTTTGTTTCTGTTCGAGTGATGCATAAAAGTACTTGAGCACAAACCAAGCTAAAATTGGAAAAAGTAAAATGAAATGCACATTGATACTAAGAGAGTATTATCCTCACTCAGAAAGCTTGTGTTCTACTAAAGTATTTTTCATGCATTACCTGCCTTTCTCCTTTCCCTTAGCTGGCTGCCAAGGGAGGTGGTTGAGTCAGCATCCCAGGAAGTACTTAAAAGATGTGTAGATGAGGGATTTAGGGACATGGTTTAGTGGTGGACTTCGCAGTACTGGGCTAATGTTGAACTTTATGGTTTTAATAGTCTTTTCTAACCTAAATGATTCTATGTACTTAGGTAAACCTTTGAAAAGCAAATATTCTTTATTTAGCATGGTTTGGTGAGAAGTTCCATGTTCAGCTGGAGTCACGTGCTGATTCTTGACTTGTTAAAGGCAGGAGATGTTAACATCAGGAAATTATCCTTTTGTTACCTAAATAAGCAGCTTTGATTGTGTTGATACAGAATGTGTAAGAGAGCATTTTGCTACACCTGTGCTTGCTAGTTTGATTAGGATCATGTGCCACTTAGTTTTCATGGTGTTATTATTACTTAGAGACCTTTTTATTTTACAGGATACCTCTGAGATATATATATTTTTGAATATTCAGCAGTAAAACTTGCTGTAAACTTGCAGTAAAACTCTACGAGTGGTTTCTAAAGATAGAAATGGTAGTTTTGGAGTTTTTTTTTAAATGTTCAATTTGAAAGAACTTGAATCTTCAGTTTACAAAAAGAGCAGATTATATTCCAACCAGATATGCTTCCGGTCACCATTTCTCCTACATTTACCTGGTGTTAATAATTACTCATTATATGACCAAGGAAAATAATCCTGTGACAGCTGTGAGCAGCTGGAAAAGATTAGAGCAGCTCCTGAATTCCTTTTAACTGCATGAATGCTGTTTCAGAAGATTCTACACTGAAGTTGTGATCCTTACTGTCTTCTTTGTCATAGTCAGGAATCTGGTCTCTGGTTTATACTTTTAGCCATTGGACATTGAAACTTCAGAACATGTATTTTGGTTGGCAGCACACATATGTAAGGTATGATTTACCAGCAAAAGTGTCTTTAGAAATGCAGGTCTACTCCTGCATCTCTTCTTTCCTTGGAAGAAGTGTAGTGTTAAGTAACCTGGAAAATCAAACATTCTGTTACAGCACACTCCTGGCACTGTCATCATGCTTCCTTTCTCTAAACTTCCAAAACCCTGATAGAGTCTGGGGTTTTGATCTACTCACATGGCCCATTGTACATGTCTCTGATGTCAAATATTAAGTGAATCTAATCTTGAGGAAGGATTTGTCCAGATCCCATATTGTTAGCCTATTTAGTCTTTTCCAGAGAGGCAAAAGACTCTGAAATTTGGGTGTGGTCATTATTTTAAGAATGTTTCATATTCATTAAAAAAATTCTATTGTTCTTGAAAGAGCAGAGGTTTCCAGAAACATGTTGCTTTCAACTATGACAAAAGAATTCCAACCTATCTATACTTCTCTTACTAATTATTGACCACTGAAGCATGAATAGGGAGAATTTTTTAGGAAATATATCTATTAAATTGTTATTTATGTCTAGTTTTCCCATCAGTTTCCTTTAGTTTCCAGTTTGGATCCACATATCTTGAGATCTTGAAGTCAGATTTCAAAGGTGATTGACATTCTTTAAGACATATATAGTACTGACTAGGATTTTATAAAGGGCCAGACTGCTAAACTGCTTGTATAGGCAATCTCACCTCCATTGCTGAGGCTTATATAGAAACACTGCTGGAAATAACACTAGATACTGCACTTTTGGATGTGAAAGTACCTTCTAAGAGCCCATATTGTACATCCAGCTACATTAAAAACCTGAGGATTTCTTCACACGCAAAGTGTGAAATGATTATTCCATCTCTTCAGTCTATCTATCACTCTTCTGTCCTTCTTACACAGAATCACTCAGGTTGGAACAGATCTCTGAAAGTCATCTAATCCACCCTCTTTCTCAAAGCAGAGCCAGCTTCAAAGGTAGCTCAGATCGCTTGGAGCTTCATACTGCTTTCAATGTCTCCAAGGATGGAGCTTCCAGATTCCACAGGCTCCGTCTCTATGGGTACCCTGTTCCATCCTCATCGTGATTTTTTTTATATTGTTTTTGTACAGCTAGCTAGATATGATACTGTTTACTGGTATTTTGATGCAGATGCTCCTCATCTATTCTTCTCTAACTCTTTTTTTTCACAGTCATCCCTTTTTACCCTCTTCCCTTACTTCTCTCACACTTGCTGTCATTTTCCCCTGGTTTTCTCTTGACCATGTCTTTCTAGCTCCTTCCATTCATAATTTAACAGTATATTAGTCTTTATTAGCATTCCCAATCCTTAGAAAGCCATCCTGACTTTATTTACCTCTCTGTCACTTCCTGTTGCTCCATGATCACTTTTGCTCTTTGTGCATTCACATTCTGTTGTGTTCAAAGTAGGTGATTTCCAGTGCTATTGTAAACTCCTTCAGATTGGCTTCTGACCTTCTTGTTAGCTGAAACCACTCTCACAAAACTAATGATTCTCTCTTAGCCAATTCTTCCTCCTCCTCTCACACTGTCAGTTTTGTATCTTTGGCTCCATTCTTGTCTTGTTTGTATCTTTGGCTCCATTCTTGTCTTGTTTTCCCCCTAATCCTTTCATTCATCCTTTGAAGCTTCCTGATCTGACTTCTGCCAAAATCCCAAGGATTTTTAGTTTTGATCCATCTCTGCTCTCCTTTCACACATCACCTCTACAGTCTATCCACAAATAAAAGCAGTTGACGTGTCTGTGCTGCTGACCCAGATTTATATCTGTACTCCAGATATTATAATAACAGCTCAAGACAGGCATTATAAAAAAAAGGGCTTCCCTCTTAGTCTCTCATTACTACTTGTTTTCTTAGTCCCCATCTTTTCTGTCAGGCTATTAATACAGATGTTACTTTTCATTCAGGCCTCATCAGATTCTCCAATCAAGGTTGTGTGTAAATGTCTCAGATTCCTTTCTTCATAACACATCTAAGCTGTGGTTTTAATCTCAACCCAGTAGATCTGTTGAAGATCTTTTAGGGAATATCTACACCATATATTACAAAATACATTCTAAGGACTTGGCACAATATTCATGTAGTTTTTAGGTAGAAATTTTTGGCAATATAATGATAAAAATAATTTATATAGGTAAATCGTATATACGAGTGGGTAAATTGTGCATTGTTGAAGTACATTTGAATATGGGGCAGTTTATATAAGAGATTGTGGTAACAGGTGGGAAAGTTGCAGTAGGCAAACTCATCTCAGGAAGTCCACTTCATAAGTCTTAAATTTCACTGTCAAGTTTTATTTTCTAACTTCATCCTTGTCTTTCTGCTGTACTTAGCATGTAAAAATGTGTGCTACTGCTATATTGTTTATCCATCATTTCTATTAGCTCTGAGTTTAGCTTGGTGTTACTGCACATAGTTACACAACAGGCTAAAAGTAAGGATGGATCCCTTACTTTGGGTTTTTGTATTTTGACAGCTACTAATCAATGGTTTAAATTTGGATTCATGTTGCCATATTAAATCTGCACCAAAAATTTGCTCTCCCCATAAGGCAAACAGGATCCTGAAAATTTTTTTGCTGTTCACCTGGTGTGCTTGCTCTTAAGCACAAGATTAAATATGCTTCTGAGGCTGAAAATCAACATTTATGCCAGTAATGTAGTAGAAAATGCAAAGTGTTTCCAAGCTCACAAGTCAACGTAGGTGCTGAAACATACAAATTTAATTGTGTTGTGGTCTAAACATATGTGTGTTGTTCCCTGGGACAGACAGTTTGCTTTATGAAAGACCAGAGCGAGGAAAGGTAAAGAGCAGGGCCATGAATTCAGTCTTCAAATTGTTTTTATTTTGGAAAGCTTTTAATTTCAAAAAGCATCTGAGAACTGAGATGCGAACACAGTGAGACTGAAGAGTTAAATTCCCCTAACATAATTTTGAAGTTTTTTAGTTTTGTTTTTTTTCTTAAAAATGCCCAAATCATTTGGGAATGAGAAGGACAGTATGAATCAAAGGATCAAACTTTTACAAAGCAAACCAAGAATGTCAAATAAATGGACATTTATTTTGCTTTAAGTTTTAAAAGCCCACAAATTACTTAATTATTTTTTTATTTTATGGGAGTGTCTCTTTTAGCTGTACTGTCTGTGACCTTTAGTAACCTTTCTTCTTTAAAAATATTCTCTGTGTCTTCCTCTGATTTAAGTGTTGTTCCCTCATCTGGCATTGAGGTTTTTGTCTGTTTTAGAGTAAAGGTGATCAGATGTGCTTATGCTGATCTGCAGATTATCTGGTGTGGTACTGCAAAGCAACGGAGCCAAAATTCTGTTGCACTCATAATAGGAACAGAAGTTAAGCTTTTCGTTAGTAAGGACTATTTTCATGGCTTTAAATAGTCTTGAGAAAATACTTCGAATCTGTAGTAGAATCTATTTATATTTATTTATTTATATTTATATATATTTATATATAAGATATATATAAGATATAATAATATTAGTGATGTAAGCAAATGCCCTGGCTGTATGAGTATGCTTTCAAAATCACTTGCTGATGCATTTATTCTAAGCATAAAGTAGTTGTTGAAACTGTAGAGCTTGGAAGAGTGGGGTGCTGAAAGCCTTCCTTCAGTGTAGCATGGCTGGGGCAGAGAATTGCATTTAAGAATAAATACAATCTATAGAGTTCATTTGTTCTTCTGTCCTTTCTCATAAGTACAATACCTGTCTTTTTGAAGAGGGAGTCATCTCTTTTCCTGTGCTCATAGCTCATACTGATAGCAGTCAAGGTCCACTGGTGCTACTGCAATATAAATCGCTGTTCTGTAATAAATGTAAATGCCCTTAAGCTTATGGTATTTACTGCTTGCAGAGAAGGTAGATGGTTTTCCTAGGGCTTTTTTTTCCCTTCTTTGTTGAAGTCTAAGGAGTCACCCTGAAAAGTAGGCTGGAGGAAGAGCTGTGATTTGACTGCTAGTCCACAGGGTGCTGGTCCAAATCATTGCATTTGTTTCACATGGGCCACTGAACAGCTCTTAGACCTCACCAACTTCTGTTATGTTAACTGGGTTGGATTTGAACTAGTAACATAAAGGTGGACAGCCCAGTGGACCATTATCAATCTCTAGTCACATAGACCTCTTTTACCTGTCGTCTTAAATTTGTGCTTCATTGACGACTGTGACTCTAGCACAAAGCATCCAGAACTTTTGATGTGGACTACACAGACATTGTAAAGCACCTGGGGACACAAAGGGAGTTTCTCTTAATAATTCAGGCTGGCTTTAATGCATCGCATAAACTAGATTTTTTTATACATTTAATGCTTATAAGTCCCATTAGTCTCCCCCTTATCCCCCTACCTCTCTTTCTTTACTTCATAATAATATTTTTGTGCTGATGTGAAAGTTTATGAGATCCTCTGTAGAATTTTTGCTTTTAATTTGTTTCACTATTTTTTTTCCTAACAAAGAATAATGATGTGAAAAACAATGGGAAGAAAAAATGAAATTATATCCATTGTGCTTTATTTATTCATATTATCTCTGCTTGTATGTGCATGTCCACATCCTTGTTATCTCTTCTTGGGATAGAGTTCTGAGCTGTATTTCAAACTCCATAAAGCAGCACTGAAAGAAAGGACCAACCTTACTTTAGTGTTTCTTTTAAATAACTGTGTAGAACCATGTGCATCTTCTGAAGTCTGCATGTTATTTAATACAAAGTATGGAACACCAGTTGGTTATTTGTATCTTTCAAAGCCCCATAAATAGTTACTATTCAAAATCTCTGCAATAAAAAAAACCCCAAACCAACTGAACACAAAAATGTTGCCCATTAAAAAAAAATCAAAATTATAGCTATTATTATTAAACTATGAGGAGGTTTCTAGCTTACAGATCAATATCTGTTCCTGTTTCTTAGTGGGGAGGGTGTATTCTTTCCACATTTATGAGCACATTAAAGTGTTTAATTCAATTAAAGGATAGTTTGTGGCTCTAAAGCATGGAAAGCTGTGTAAAACCCTGGAAGCTGTGAAAATTGGCTCCACACCCGGTTAGCTCACGCAGCAAAGAATTAGCTGAAATTGGAAGGCAATTAGGAGCACAACTTTTATGCAGCACTAAGCTGTAGGCATTGGGTTAGCCGACCAGGAGTTGTACAGGCTACAAAAATTAATTCTTTCTCTACTGGCACACACACACACAAGGAAACCTTGTAAATCTATCTGCTGTTCCCACCTTACTACTTAGAAATCACATGTAATGGTGCAGAAACCAGCATCTTTTTGGAAGGGAGCTGTTTTTGTAGGTCTCCGTAAGGATAAGAAAATGGTCCTGGAGTTCAGGTGGTTATGAGTCATTAGACTGTGGGGATCATTATTAGCAAATATCCACCCTCAGAGCAGTATTTGTATATTGGAATTTAGGCTCAGGTCTGTCACTGTCAGGATTGGGTTTTCTTTTCATGTCACGATTCTGGATTTTTTAATCTCCATAATGAGGGTGTCATTTCTACGTAGTACTTAGGTGAATCCATTTTGCATGCTGAGAGCAAGTATCAGCGTGCATGGGAAGGCTTGCTGTGCTTGCTGTCAAGACTGAGTGGATGTCAGTCAGGTCTACCCCACCACTCTTGGGGCTTTGTTATCACAATCTCGTGCCTGAGCTAATTAATCTCTGACCAAACCTTCTTTGTGTTTGGCCAGGTTAGAGCATGGGAAGAAGAGCGAGAGTCCTGGGCACGCATAGACAAGCTCAGAAGGAGGGCTGGGTGGCCAAACAAATAATTTTCATTAAAAGAGATTGGCATCTTATTCCATAGATCCAAAATTGCATGAACTCCCGCAGCTTCTGTTTTTTTGACATGGATGTCTGTTTTCCACCTCATTGTGCAGGATCACACTGAGCGCCTCACTCCACAGATTAGTGCCCTCTTTGCTCTGCGTGTTAGGAGATATTCAGCTAGGGAGGCTCTCTAACTACTGCAGTGAGAGCAGGATGTGTCCCTGGATGTTTATAATACCCTTTTGAATTCCTCAGACAAAATGTAGAGTATGCCTACTAAGTGTTACTATTTCAGGGTTATTCAGAGGAAATATTGAGTACGGGAGAATTAATTTAAGCTGCAATCCTTCTTGTTGGATTCTGTCTTGGCTCAATCAGGGTGCAGGATCCCGACCATAATGAAAATCTATATTTGAACAAGGAGTTTAAAATCAGCTTTTTAAGACATCTGAAAATGTGTTTTTTCACTCCCCTGATCTGAATTTGGCAGCAGCATAATTCCTGGGAGCTGCAATTTCAGTGATAGTTCCAACAGAAGACTTGGCCTAATGACCTGTATCAAAGCGAGAAGAATCGTGCTACAACCAGACACACAGAAAGCTGCCAGGAGACACTGAGAACTCGGGGTGGTTTCTAGAGCCACTCAGATGTGGGATTTGCCATCAGCTTCAAGTTTTATTCTGAGCAGGAAGTTTGTGTTACTTGAATACAAGAAGCAAGGAAAAAAGCACAAGAAAAGTTCTAGAACTTCTGGAGCGTTGTGAAAAGTCTGGTGCTGCTTCACATCTTTGACTGCAGGTTTGATTTCCTTGATCTGTCTTTTGATTTTCATATTCCATGTTAAAACATGTTTGAAATTATTTAAAGAGAAATAATTTTCAGAAACTTAGCCTTTGGTTATTAAAAAATGAAGCAACTTTCATTTCTAAAGTAGTTAGAACCATATTTTCAGTGTTCAACTATCTGGTTTTTTTGCTCTCTAGGTTTAAAGGCATTTTGGACTTTCCTCTTAAAGTGCTTTCCTGGATGACCAGTGACATATTTGTCTTAGCTGTAAGTCATAGAGGAGAAGGGCAAAACCTTGTTATTTATACTAGTCTTGAATGAGATCAGAAGTCAGAGAGGTCACCTCTGGAGTTCCCTGAGTGTGGCGCTCAGTATGAGTTGTGCTAACCTGGGGTTCATTTACTTTTCACTTAATGTGTTACATATAGTTTATGAAGTCTGATATGTCACCAGTTCTCTAATGGCATTTCTTATTTTCAGACAAGGCATGGATGGCTATGGCCTTGTGATCATAGCAGTAAAGAGATGTTTATACCATTGTAATTTTTGTTAAAATATATAATTTCTATTGTTAGACATGTCTTGATATTTTTTTAGAATGTTTTTCATACCTATGTTATAGTGTATTCAGAAAGTTCCAGAAACTTTTTTAGCTTTTTGGTTTCCTAAGTATCATTGTTTCAGTATAATACATTGTTTAGTGCAATACAAATCTGCCATACAATAGTTAAAATTTTATTCCAAAGTACCAAGGGGAATTGTCACATGACATTTAATCAGTTCAAACAGAAGTTTTTCAGTAGTTTTCTTCATACTTTGGTAGCTTGTCAAGTGGTTCTAGACAAAGAAAAATTTTAAAGTTTTTCATTTATTTAAATGTTGCTTTCTCCATCTGAAGACCACCTCAAAAAATAAGGATAGCTGGTTGTACATGAAGAAACTGTTCCAAACTATACAGAAGAGCATGTTGTTTCCAGTTTTTTATCAGTGGTTTGAGAACAGCTTGCAATCTGCAGGGCTGTAAGACGTGATCTGAAGTAGGTGTCTGGATCACACTGGGCTCTTCATGCAAAGGACTACTGCTAGGTTTTGGCCCACTTCTCTCCCAGGGATTTCTATAGGACAAAAATCACAGCCTTTTGTCTGTCCATGTGATGTGACATTCAAGATGTGGTCCTGCTGCATGGCTTGTGCACGTAGATCACTGCTGTGTATTCCAAAATATAAGTTAGGAATTAGGTTTTTCTGTTGTGATCTAAAGGAAGCGATTCAACCACTAGGCCAAACAGCATGCCATTTAATATTGATCAGCTTATTCTTAGTATTGTGTTTCACTTCTATTTCTTAAAGATTCTGAACTTCAGCCACTTCCTTGGCTGTGGTTAAAAGTAGTAGAAATTGGTTAGTTGTCGGTTTGCGTCTGCACGCTCATGTCTTCTCTCATCCTAAATCCCTCCATCAGATCCACAGTATGGATTTCAGATAAGCAGCTTCAATGACGTGTTGGCTGTAATGTGTCAGAGGGTATTTCCAGAGTTCCTTCTCACCACACTGTTTGCCACTGGACCTAGACCACTTAGTACAAAGGCTAATGGCTCTTCATAACTGGACATGTAATTGTATGGAAGCAGGTTGATAATGGTTCCAGAATCCAAGCATGTTAGTTGCCTTTTACTGCCTTCTGCCCAGATTTCTCCTCTCTTCTGTTATACACAGATTAATGGAAGAAGACCAATGAAGAGAAGGGGGAATCACTGGCTGGGCTTGTTTGCAGTTTCATTCTTCAAGTTACTTGCAATTTAAATAAAATTTAAGCTTGTGAAGTAGGGCTGTCTGCTGAGACTACTATGAAGGAAACCAAAGTACATTTCTTTATGCTAGTGACTTAATGTACTACCTTCAGGAACTTAGGATATTAGAGTTACTGAATGCAAATTCTCTTACTCTGTGCATAAGCGGTATGCTTAGATTCTAGTACTCTGATGAAAAAATTGTAAAGTATTTTACTTTATTCAGTGATCAAAGTACTGTTGGTGTACAGGAGGAATACAAATAGAAGAGTTAATGACTCCTGTTGGAAGATAAAGATGGTATAGAATAAATAAAGCCCTACATTTAACATTTGCTAGATATAGGGGTGGGCTTTTCTGGTTCCCCATGTCATTTATAAAACTTCATTTTGACTTTGCAAGACTTGTAGGAGTTATTATAAATGGCCAGATTAATGTGTAAACCACTCTAGCAACAACTCTTGGACATTGTCCTCTTACCAATTAATGTTTGGGAATAAAGCATTTACAGGACTAAAAAAAGTCTGTATTTTTTTAGTAAATCAAAATATCTCCGTCACACTTTTATCCTGCAATATTTTTGAATTATTTAAAAATAGCATAGGGATAACTGTGGTAGTTACTGTCACTTGACATGACATTTTTCATTCTCACATTAAACTATAGTCCCTTTTGCCTGTTGAAATCCTTTAGTCTCACTGCAGTAACCTACAAAGATTAACTGGAAGAGTGTAAGCCATGTGTAGGATTTACATGTGAAATGGAAGGCAGGAAGTGTTGCCGTGGGATGGTCACCTCTGCCCTGGTGCTGCTTGTGCCCAGCAGCCTGCCCATGAGGCCATTGTACTGTGGGGATGCTGGGACCCAGGTGGTGCTCCCAAAACCCATGCCCTCCCTGAACTGGCTGTGGGGAGGGCTGAGAAGAGGCAGAGCCTGCCGGCAGTGGAAACAGCTGCACAGCAGCCAAAGCAGTGACCTTCATGTAGCTGTTGCTGAGCATTTGCTGCCTGGAGCTGAACAACTCTTGTGCCCATTCCTTCTTTCACTCCTCCACAGACTTTGTACCAGCTTTGCTCCATGCCTGTGCTTCCTTTTTTCTCCCTTGCCTAGTCCTCCTTTCATTTCCTTCAGTTTCCTGTCTTGCTAGCCTTTTTCCCATTCAGTTTATCTGTCCGTACCCAGCCACCCCTAAATGGACCCAGATGGTAATGGCACTTAGTCTGCGTGTGTGCTCACCCCCTCGGCTGCCTTTTGTCTGCTCTCCCTCTCCAGACTCTCAGCTTTCCTGGCAAGTGCCATCTGATGCTCTCCACTTGTGCAGTGTAGGCACAATAATGCCGCCGCCTTGACTGCTCTGCTGGTCTCTGCTAATTAATAAGACAATTAAGGGTGTATTATTTTCAAAATTTCTATTAATTTAATGTGAAACTATTTCAGCATTATGGAATATACCCTTTTCCTTGAAGTGAGTGTGAAGATACAGGAATGTTTTTTAATTTATTGCTGTTGTTCACTACTTTTAATAATGTGCCACTCACAGTCTTCATTTCAATCTCCCCTCTGAATGAATGCACCTATTACTTCCGCAGTCTAATAGCAATATTCGCAGGCTTCTCCTAATATACTGCCCTTTCTGGGGCTATAAATTTTTTCACTGTACTTTCCTTTAGATAAGAATGGCAAAATTAAGCACAGTGTTCAAATATGCAGCGTGTATCAATTAGCATTGCATATTTGCATTCTATTTTTAATGTTGTTCAGTATCCTGTTTAAATTTTTCTTTGCTTTACTGTGCAGAGGGCAGATGTTTCTCTGAGAATATATCATTCACATGATTTCATTTTAAGCTGGGGCAGGATGAATACTTGAGCCAATAACTCCTAAAATATGAAAAGAATTGGTAAAATACACCTGGGTATGGAGAAGGAGCACAAGAAACAGGAGAATTCTAAAAAAAGCTTGATAATTCTGAGCAGATTCTTGCCTGCAAGTGGGGATACACAAGCAGAATGGCTTTAGAAAGTAAGGAAATACTATAAAATACTCATGTACAAAATATGTAGAGAAGCGTCTTTATTTCTGAAGAAAGGGAATATTGGGACACTTGCTGAAATAAAAAGAATCGAGAGAAACCAGAAAAGACAGGTGTGTTTGGCCTACTAAACTTTCCTCCTTACTAGAGTGTTTAATGTTCACAACTTCTGCCATTCCCTTTGTCACAACAACACCTCTTCCAGGAAGGCCGGTCATCCCTATGGCTTTAATGGCCACTGTACCAGGGGTGACAGAGAGAGCTGCAGCCAGCAAGCAGCCTCTTGTCCTCTTTGCTCCCGAGACTGTAGCCCTGACCTCTGTAATGCTGTGAAGGTGACACTGTCAACATGGTTGTCGCAATGGCCTTTAAAATACGTGACCAAGAAACTAAATGGAAGAGCAAAAAGGAACGAATTGCAGGGGAAGTGTTAGACTGAGTATTTCCTAGGTCTGAAGCTTGTATAAAATTTATTCACAGCCTAGCTTTTCCCCTGTCATTTATTTATCATCATTATTAGAGGAAAGGTCTGTGTGAGGCAGAAGTAAATTTGTATCTGAAAAATATTTCTTTATGCACCAAATACTTCCTTTATTAATGTGCCAAACCTACCTTTTTCCCCTGAATTCTATCTCACAGCCCTTGTAAGGCATTTTTTCCAACATATGTATCTTATTTTTCCTGAACTCCTTATTTTCTCAGACTTTTTTAGGTTTAATACCTATTTATTTAGTTTTATACCTATGAACAACTGAATATTGTTGTGATTCTCATGTGATTTGCTTTCTCTTAGTTTCAGTTGAATGCATTTGTCATTCCTCCTCTAACCTGTGCACGGTGATATCTTGGAGTGGGTATTTTTTTCACTTAAGACTTACAGTAATCCATAGCATTATATATGCTTAGAGCAGTGGGATTCTCATCTCTAATAAAATTCACAGCAGTTGCAAGAAAACCAGCAGCAATATTATAAATAAAACTAGTAATGGTAGTATTCTTCTCTTTCTTTTTCCTTTTCATAAAATACAGCCATGAAATATGGCAAACTATCACAGAATTCTGTGTTTGGAGCTAAATGGCTTCTGGTTCCCTAGGGCAGGTCTTTGTATAGTTGCAGCAGTGAGAACATGCCTAACGCATGTTGATTTTAATTTTAATGGTGCATTATTCTGTATTATTTCTTCAGCATTAGGTGAATAAGATTATCAGGAAGCAGTTATTTGTTTGCAACCTAAACAAGGCTCATCCTTAGTGAAGAGGGAGTTAGGGAGCCCCTACTGTATATACGTAAGTCCATGGGGCCTAGTGTGATGCACCCATGAGTGCACAGGTTGCTGGTTGAGGTAATTTTGGAGCCACTCTTGATGTCAGAGTCACAGTGACTGAGAGAGGTTCCTGAAGAGTGGAAGAAAGCCAGTGTCACTGTCATCTTCAGGAAGGGCAAGAAGGAAGATCCAGGGAACTGCAGTTCCTTCAGTTTTAAATTTCTTACTGGTTTCTCTTTATTGCTTGCTGCTCTAGCACCTGAGCACAAAAGAATAAGATTCACTACTTTTGGCTCATTAATTTATAAACGCAGATTTTTCACAACACTTAGTGTTACATGGAACGGGTTATGCTGAAAACAGTGTTTCTGTTGCTGTTAGAAGGAGTGTCTGATCCTGTTATTTCTGCCAGTCAGGCTGTGTGGTGCCAGGCTTGGGACCAGAGGTGAAGAACACAGATGGCATCACCTGCTCCATGTCTGGTTGGAATGACCTGACTGCCATGACACGGGGGCTCTGTGGCAGAGGCAGAGACAGCTGCAGAGTCTTCCAGCAAGGTTCAGCTGCCTTAACCTTCCTGTTCTGCCTCATTCTGCTCCAGTTCTGACATACCTAGAGGATGATAACCTACTGCTGCCATCAGTTGCTTCATATGCTTGCACTGTACTAATTAGTGCAGTGGAACAAATTATTCCAGCTTGGCAGATAACCAGTCTTGTCAATGTGAGGCCATATGATCAAATTTTTGGGATTTGTTTGCCCAGAAAACCAGAAAATATTTAACTACAAAAAAAAACCCCCTTTAGAACAATAATCTTAGCACTGTTATTTCCCAGTCTTTGTGTGTTTTGATTTTTAAACTTACTGAAAACTTAGTTTTTCCATTCTGGTCATGTTAAAAACAAACCCACTTCTTAAGAAAGTAGCAAAGTAATCAAAAAATCTCCATTCTTAAGAAACTGTAACTGTATTTTTTCTTTTAATATTCTTGTTAAACCTTACTGTAGTACATTAGAGTGTAAGCATACCAGTGGTGCCCCTATTACTTTTTTTACAATTCCTCTTCAAGTGCTGAGTTTCATCTATGATAATGTTTACTTTTGTGATAAATTATGACATACGGAGAAGGCCTTGAAATGGCATAGCAAGGCCAACACAAAATCACAAATTGCTTGCCTCTTCCACTGGAAACCTACTAACTTGTGTCTAAGAAAGATCAGACCTTATTCAACTTCAAACCTTTTTTCCTCAGATAAGAAAGTTTTACCTTGTTTAAATTCTCATGTTCTTACATCATTATGCTATCCAACTTTTTCAGAGTTTTGTATGTTGGTCATATTACTGACCAGAGTAAAACAACGGCACAAAATTACAAAAGCAGATTAGTTCCAGGGTGTTTCTACTGCTGTTTGTTGAAGCAACACACTTCAAAGAGAATTTGAGTGCTATGTGTATGTATATATATAAATCTCAGAAGGTGAGGGAAATAGTTTTGTGTGAATTGGTGGGCTTTAGATCTTAAGTCTGTTATTATATTTTTCTTTTTCCATCGTCTGTCCCTCCCTCTCCTGATTTTTATTTATCCAGTATTAATGCTTAAAAAGAAGCAGAGAGTGAATACTGCTCTTCAGTGGAGGACTGTCAAGTGTACCTGGGGAACAGAGAGGTGAACAAGTAGGTTAGATGGGTGGGAGCTCCTTCAGCCTTTAAGTATCTACTGGGTTTGGGAGAGGCACCATGGGCATAGGGACTATGGGGTAGTCCTGGAGAGTCTGTGTAGTGCTCTGTGAAGCCATGTTGTGTTTATGTGGATTGGGGTGGTAAGAGCCAAGACAGGTGGAGAGAGGAAGTAATACCCCCTGAGATTTCATATATATATATATGTATATATATATCAGCAAAGGAAGCTGATAAGACAGCAGAATTTCTTTGTTACTTGAGAGCCAAATAATTAAGTTGGTTGAGTTTATGTAAGAAGCCTTAACTGTGCGCAGTTGTGTCTATGTGCCTGTGAGGGAGAGTGAAAGAAAGGTTGTTTTGAGGTAGGATTTTGTATGAGGAATAGAGTATATAATTCCCAGCCCTGTTATTTTTTTGGGCCATTGTAAACTTGCTGTATCATGTTAGAAGCAGGGTTTCTGTGTCTGAAAAGGAGCCACGTCATTCAAACAATGTGAATGGAAAGCCAGACAAACCATTGAAGTGTAAAAATGTATAAATATACAAATCAGGATGAGAGCATCACAGATAAATACCAATAGTATTGAGAAGAAAATCTTAGGAAGTCTAAATGAGTGACATGTAACTTGTGCATGTAAACCGAGAGAGAGATCCTTTGCAGAGACAATGGGATTTTTTTAAGAACAATAGGTGGCAATATATGACACACTAACAACAATAAAGCTGAAGACTAATTCTTGTTCCACTGTATCTCTTTGCTTTTGATTTTGTCTTAACATTACAGAAAGGTGGTTTGGTTTTTTTTTAAATATTGATTTTTACATTTCTTTTACTTATTTTAAAATATAATTTTGCTAACCAATGGAGCTACCCCTATGGGTTTAGGGGTATAGGGGGTATAATAAAGTGGGGCGTTGTCCCTTGTGTCAACAGTTTTTCCAGAGAGGAAAAAACAAAGATATAAAAAAGTTCAGGTTCAGTGTAAGGCTGCCTACTGTGCGTCCTGGGGCTGTGAGGTGTTTGCTTTCTGATGTAAGTGTGGGGATACCAAACAAGGAGGTACTGCTCCCTCTTACATGATCTGAGCAGATTATATGACAGGCAACAGATAAATCAAGCAGGCTGTTGTGTGCACATTTGTCCATGAGCAAAATGTAATACTGGGTTGTGCCATGCTGCTAATGACCAAACCTAGTCGATATGAATGAAATTGGTAGAAAAAAGGTTTAAAACATAAGGGACAAAAATTCATAATACAGCAGATGCTGTTATTAGTAGGTAAAAGTAAAATAGGTCTAGCCCCATTTAAGTTATTTTTAAGATAAGATGATTGCCACATCTTCCATATGCCTCCTCACTCCCCAAAATGCACACCCAACAGGTATGGTGGTTCTTTTATTTCTACATATTTTCTATATATCTTTGGCTTCAATAAAGTGAGTCTTAGTGATGTCAGAAACAATTTGGTTTCAATGTCTATGTCTATACAAAAAAGCGTCCTGGCTCCCTCTCTGGCCCTGAGGGCAAGTGGCAGGGCATGGCTTACATCCATATGGCTAAAATTTATACTTCACTGAAACATGTCAGCCTTGCCTGTATTGCATATTGGGAAACATCCCAGGCTTGCCTTGCTCTCCCAACCATGACCAGGTGTTGCCTGGAAGAGTGCTAGTTCCCCTGACTCAAATCTGTGCCAAGCTGTGTACCAGCAATTAAATTCTGTGGGCAGTTTCATGCCACAGTGCCCAGGCCCTGTTTAGTTCAGTGGTGATGTCTGCAATGGAAGCTGCTGGCACAATTCAACTGGTAAGAGCTGTAACTGTTAAACTGTTGGAATACCAATTAGCTGGATCTTTGCAGGACCAACTGTAGAGTGAAGAGAATTGAGGGTAATCCTTTCAGTATGAGTGTTGTCATAATACTAGTAGTATTCTGGAATAAATACTATACCTCAGACACTGTAATGTTCAACTGTGCCATATCTCCATTCTCTATTAGAAAAGTACACATTCAATGGCAGTTTCATATCTTTATTATTCTCATTTCCTCCCTGCCTATGGCTAGTTCTCTTTCATAGAATTGCAACTACTGTTTATTAGCCAGTATTTTCTATGGATGTATGGAGTAAGTTTAACCAGTTTCTCTAGATAAAAAACAATGACTGCTCCTTTAAATTTTTTTAGTCTTCCCTTGCTTCCAAGACAGACATCCCTGGGCTTACATTGCAAACATACATCAGAAGAACTTTTCAGCTGCTTTCATCCTTCTTCCAAAGCTATGAGACAGTTGGCAGCTCTAGCTAAGTAAGTAGAAGCTTTCCACTTCAGCAGTCCATTCAATGAAATAAAGCTGTAATTACCAAATGATTCAATACATTTTTCATCAGGAAAAAAGACAAGGACTATGGAACCTCATGGTTCAGAAGAAAAATTTCCAGCATGAATATTCAATACCTTTACTTTCCCTCTGAGAATGCATATATTTTAGTGTTGCAAGGCATACTTACATTCAGTCTACACCACTGTAACAATCACATGTGGAGGATTTGCAGGTACAAGGTTAAATTAGAGTCTATGGGACATCTGTGTTGCTTTCAAACTTTATGCCAGAAAACAAAGGTATGTCCAAAGAAAAACTTGGAATACATGGGCGTTTTTGTCCTGATTTTTCTTCTGGAAGCTAGATGGAAATTACATTGGACTGTATTGAGATGGGGCAGTGAGAGGATACAACCAGATTATTACATCTTCTTCTTTTTTTTAAACTCTTAAGCTAATTACTTAGCAAGCTAAGTACTTATTCTGATTCCACACTCACTGAGGTGAGGACAAATTTATTTGGATACTGATGCCAGTGATGTGTGTTTTTGTGTGTCATGTATCGCAGTCACAGCCATGTCAAATTGAAGGCTTATCTGCCACTGGTGATAAGAAGGAGGCTTTGTATAGCATATAGGGCTTTTGCAAGCTACCTGGGAAATTGTACACATAGTTTTAGACTTTGAGAAGAACAAAGGCAATCTCCTTTGGAAATGATTGGTGGGAATCTATTGCCACTAATGGGAAAGCTTATGGGAAAAGTTAAAAAGCGGGAGACTGAAACTGCATAGATATGGAGTAAGAAAATCTACATGGTTTTTAAAAATTCAGCTTTGAACACAAAGTTGATATTAATTTGTCTGTGAAAGAGTCATCCTTGTAGGATCTTAACTTGACCTGTGTGGAATCAAATCACTGTGACTGATTAAGTGGAAAATGAGATGGATTGTTGGACCTAAATAATAAACAAAAATCTTTAGGACCTTCTCTTCCTGCTGGATATCTATTCTGAGCATGCTCAGTGGAAATTAGTGACATTAGTGATTCATAACTGACAATCTACTTAGAACAATGCTTTAAAACCTGCCACATTATTTTCAGGCTTGCAATTCTTAAAACAGACTTCTGAAGTAATGTGTTCTCAGATCAAACACCTGCCTTTTATAGGACAGAAGGAGCTTTCCTGAACATTGAAAGATGCAAGAAGGACTCTTAATCGATGATAAATCATTTCTTCTGATAGTGGAAACTGGTCCCTGAACAATTTTGCAACAGGAATAGGTAATAGTGGATAATTTTGTTAAAACACCTTTTTAATAATGACAGTAATAGATGTTTTTCAAGAAACTCTGTTTTAGTTCTAAATGTAGTTCTGCTAATGTTTGCTTACTATTACCTACAAAATGGGTTTGTGCTGTTCTTTCTCTCCCTGAGGAGGTTAAAGTTTAAATGAAAGCAGTTACACTGTTTAGGTTTGATTTGAAAATCTGTTGGCCATTTGAATGACTGCTTCAAGAAATTAGGGACTTCTAGAAACTGCATTCATTGTCTGAGGTGAGAGTAGACCTGTATTTTATACAGAATATAGATAATATAGTCTGATTTTTTTTTTCCATACTTAGGGCTTCCTAGCTTTACTGTGGTCTTCAGCCAGATTATCTCCCTGTAAAAACTATAAGCTTTTTAACTGCACCACCAAATGATAGTAAAATATTAAAAGCAAAGGAAAAATATTCTTTGAAATGTCACATTGTCTGTCAGTTAAGGTTTTTACAGTTTCTCATTTCAAGAGGCATGCAGAATGTGCGCGTCCATTAAAATTATAAATCAATTATTTTGCAAGGTTTGATCCTTCTTAACTTGTGCCAGTCCTGCGACGTGTTTACTGAATGATCTGATCTGGAGGGAGTGAAGGAAACAAACACTTTTACTATTGCTAGTTTCCAAGATGATGGGGAGATGAAGAATTCTTGTAGGGAAGCACTCCCTTTTACGTACACTGGTCTTTCATCTCATAAAAGATGTCTACTTGTGTGACTATTCATGGAAATATTTTTAAAATACCTTCTTTATCATATTTGATGGCAGAAAATGAGTGGGGAAGAGAGAGGCCACAAAATCTTACTTTTAAATAAGAAATGCAGGTGGAAATAATTGAGGGGAGAGAAGTGTTGCTTAACCCTCTTTTTAAATTTTTTTTTTCCCTGTACATTTTTATTCTTTGGCTTTCTTTATTGATAATTTCTTCTAGCTTTTTGTTGCTTATGGTAGCCATTACCCTCTCTTGCTCTCCTAGTAGCAATTTACAGTAAGAACATAAAATATAAGATTTCCTTGGATTTAGCCAGGAATACACCTGCATGAATAGCTGGAGAATTCAACAGCAAACAATTATCATGACCATTCTAAAATTCTCTAAAATCCAACTTGAAGTCAGATGGAGAGAATTTATCCCCATGGAAAAAGGATTTTTCCCAGGCTCTTCATAAATTTTGGCCTATTTTTTTAAAAATCCTGATAGCTACGAGTGCCATCATCTTTGATTGATTTACAAAACTCCAACAATTGCAGCTGGTGGCATTTGAACTCTTCACTTACTTATTAGATGGGAGCTGAGCTCTCTTGAAAATCTGGCATCAAGATTATAACAAGATTTTATAAAAAATAAATTCCAAGTTGCAATTGTGTAAAGTTCTCTAGTTTCTGATTTCAAGAGTTATTTGTTAGTGTTTGGGACTGACATCTGTATTGGAGAAGAGAAAGCTGGGAATGGCCTTATATGAAGAGGAATTTCTGCTGAATAAATCAAAACTAAGCTTTTCCAGTCACAAGAATATTTCCCCAAAAGGCTTTTCTGTTAAGCAGGACTTCACTTCACTACTCCCCCACACCAAAAGAAATGTTTGAAATGTTTCCAGAAAAAGCAGGTGTATGCTAAAGGCTTCATACCATCAGCTTTTAGCATGTAAACTGTATTCTCTCAATGAGACTAATCACATGATACTGAGCATAATAGTGATACTGGGACCCACTTGGGCTGGCAAAACTGAATAGAAATCAGACCAGTCACTTGGCTGGGACGTGTTCCAGTTTTATTTTGGATGAAAATCAACTTTCTCTGAACCATTTCCCTCCATTCTCTATCTATTCCATCCAATCCTCTTCCTTCTGGAAAAAAAAGAGAGTAATAATTGAATTGCTTACTTAACTGTGTTTTTAGGCATCCAACACATATTGTTTGTCACCTACATTTTCTTCTATTTCTTTTGGACTACCTCAGTGGTGGTACTTTTAATAGAAATACTCTTCATCTCCATGCAGGACTGATCTTTGTCATCTGTTTTTACAAATGAGACTAAATTTGTAGGCTTCAGGACTTCTGATGTTACCTTAAAACTAAGATATTTTTCTCCTTGTGAAGTAAAGGATACTATGCTGGTGGCTTAAGTTTAGGGGTTGGCCATACTGTCTTAAGCCCTAAAGGATCTGTCTCACCTGCTGATACCAACTTTATCATTCCATAGAGATTTCTGCATCAGTGTGTTCTGGTATGCATGTAATTGGAAGCATTCAGCAATCTAGCAGGATGAAAGCTCCAATATAAATTATTATTATTATTATTATTCAGCATAGTAACCCAATATGAAAATATAGGGGGTTGCAATTTCAAAATACAATATGGCAGAGAGATTTTTCAGTCCGTATCATTCATTAATGGGGTTGTATATTTAGACCTAACAGATGACTTTAACAATGCTGGTGCATGTGGCAAGTAGGAAGTATGGCATGTAAGTGACTTACAATATATAAAGCCTAGTGAGGTTGGAAAAGAGGTGGCCATGGAACTACCTTCCCACACCCCGCCCCAAATCCTGCAGGTTTGACGTTTTCTGCTGTCTTGAAAATAATTCAAGAATAAGAGCACATCAAAGGTAGAAAGGCTGAAAACCCAAATCTACAACAAAGTCTGCAGTAGGAAACAGAGGTGCAAACTTTATCTATTTATATGACAAAGTTGTGGGCAAGTAGGAGGAAAAGAGTAAAACACACTTCTTGTGACAGCCTGAAGATGATATTCACGGCCATAATGCTGGTACCAGAGCTCATGATACGGAAAATACTTTTCCATCCTCATGCCTTCTGATTTCTCTCTCTAGCAATTTGTCATTAGCTGATCCTAAATAGGGAGTAAACAAATTCAGCTGTCAACAAATACATGTTCTGATAGCCAGTGTCTTCAGGAAATTTTGACCATTTTGAATTATCAGAGGAAAATAAGCTTTGCTTTGTGAGCCGATAAAAACCTGTTTGAATAAGGTTAGTCTTTGATGAAGAGTACTACTAAGTTCTTGTTCAGGCCTCAAGGACTCCTGCAGCCCTCGTAGGCCCACCTGGCCTCTCCTCAGGCCCCCTCTGCCCTGGCAATGGGCTCAGGACTGTGGAACCTGATCCACAGGCAGTGTAGTACCTTGCCCCCATGGTGGGAAATATGGGACGTGCCCTTGCCGCAACAGCAGACCTTATCTCAAGAGTCTTCCACAACTCCAGGCCCTGCAGGTCACTGCAGCCAACCTCCAGAGTGGGGAGCTCATAGCTCTGCACCTGCAGCAACTTCTGAACCCAGAACCCTTCAGAGGTGACTGACAGGGGTATGGGGACGTTTTAGTCAGATGTCCTTAACCTCTGCTGCCTATGTCTTAGCAGCTCTTGGTTCATGGTGCTAACTGTAGGCTGGGTCGTCCCTGAAATCCTGGCCTCCAGAACTCTTGTCAGCACTGTGTTGAAGCATGGACTGTATCAGGAATGGCATCTAATAAATTCTAAAATAAAGTAAAAAAATACAAGTGGGAAACAGACATCATCCAGAAGCACTGCTATAAGGATGCTGGCTGTACATACTGACTTGTAACAATAATTTGCTGGCTGTGTGTTTAAGTCACCAGACAGGCCACTCACAATCTACTGAGTTGAGGATGAGTGACAGATACTGTGTAGCAAGAAGGTGAAAAACCTCGGGAATAACTGTTCTCTTTTGGGGCGCACTTCCATGCCTTAGCACATTGTTGTATTGGAGTTCCCATTCTAGGGTTAGGAGATGTGGATCACATTTGGGGTGGACAGCCTCACAATTGTTTACGTATTTCAACCTCTGATGGACATGCAATAGCAATGGACATTTTGCACTGTTCTGTTCAGGATGTTTTGTGCATATCCAGATGTGTAGATAAGCACAAATGTTGTTTAGTACATCACAGAAAGTAGTATGCTTGACTGGGATTGATTCTGCACCCTTACCTGATAGCTGCTGCAGGAGGGATAAAACCCTAACATATGGACTGCAGTAATTGCTAATTTCTCACTGTATATGAAGGAGGGGAGAGGTGTCTTCCTTGTGTATGGTTGGGTTTGTATGGGCCTAAAATCAGTCTTATTTTTAATTGGGTAAAGCAGTGCATCCCAAACTGCAGAAACAAACAGCAGAAAGACCCAAACTGGCCTGGAGCTGCCAGAAGCATGAGGCAAGGCATAAGTCCTTTTTAAGAAGAGCAAATACTAGTAGAAATAATGTGACTGGCACAACATTCCAGTGAGTAAGTCTTGCTGAGCAACCATCCCGGTGCAGTGATAAAGCTTCCCCACAGCAGCTGATCTGTTCAGATGGTACTGCACACCTTTTATTTACCAGGTGTAGGCAATGCTTTCCAGAGGGTATGCTGAGATCAATGTACAAGGGAGTACCAAAAGGAATGTTGTACTGGTTTTGGCTGAGATGGGAGTAATCTTCTTCATAGCAGCTTGTATGGAGCTATGTTTTGGATTTGAGACCACAATAGTGCTGTTAACGCATTGGTGTTTTAGCTATAGCTCAGCAGTGCTTGCACAGCATCGAGGCATTTTGTGCTTTTCATGCTGCCTCACCGGCAAGTAAGATGGGAGTGCACAAGCAGTGTGGAGGGGACACAGCCAGGATGGCTGATCAAAGGGATATCCCACACCATATGGTGTCATGCTCAGCAATGAAAGTTGGAAGGGAAGTTTGCCAGGGCTGCTGTTGCTTTGGGAACTGGCTGGTCATCAGTCAGCTGGTGGTAAGCAGCTGAGTTTCTTTGCATCACCTGTTTTTCTTGGGTTTGTTTTTATTTGCTTCATTTTAATTTATTTATTACACTGTCTTTATGTCAACCTACAAGTTCTCAAACTTTTGTCCATCCAATTCTCTCTGCCATCCCTGTGGGAGATGTAACTGTGGGAGCAAGTAGCTGTATAGAGTTTAGCTGCTTACCGGGGTTAACCCACAACAGATGCCCAGTCTAGTCTGCACAGCATTATATAATTAAACATCAAGAGATAAATACAGAAGTTTCTAAAGCATGTTTCTATGTGTACTCTGCTTAAGAAGAAAACCTACTCTCTAAGCAGATAGCTAATGTTTACATATGTAACTGCAAACACTGTGTACTTAAAATACTGGGAGCTAAGGGTTACTGTAGCCATGTATATTAATCCATAATTAATCCATGCTGCCAGACTGTTAATTTTTCATGGTTAGGAAGAGACTTTGCTGAGCAGTATAACTTCATCATTGTGGATATTTGAACTTTGCCTTCCTTTATACATTTTCCCTTTTCCTGTCATGGAAAGAGGAGATAATAGTTCCCATCTGGTAAGAAAAAAAATTGTGCAATAATTGTATGGGTTTTGATGGAGTAAAATAAGAAGAGGTAGTAAAATAGAAATACAGGAATAATCACTTATAACTTTGTTGTGTGTTCTCATTTGAATCCTTTAGGACCATCATTACTTGTATTCTTCAAAACAAGTTGAAAGATTTCAGAATTTTAATTTCAGTTCATTACAAAAAAACCCCCAAACCTTTGCTTTCAGTATTTACCTACATACTCTGAAAACTCTGTTACTAACTCAGAAGTGTTTCTATATTAGAAGGGGAAAAGAAATTTCCCAGATTTTTGCAATTAGAGACTTCTCTGAGTAAGAGCTGAAAGAAGTCTAGTAAAGTCATCCAGCATGTTCCTGAAGCTGCCAGGCTGGGAAAAGAAGGCTGAAGTTACACTGCAATTGATATGGGGCTGCAGCAGCCTCATACAGTTTTGAATAGCTTTGAGGCTGTTTTAAATGATGTCTGAGACCAAGCTATGCTCTCATGTCAGAGAGATATGAATAACTTCCTGCTTTCTCTGCTGAATATTGAGGAATTTTATTAAAGGAGAGAGGAAAAAGTCAGCTTTATTGAAAAAAACCCCTATAATTACTACTTTACAAAAAATGAGGGTATGTATTCAACACTGTTTGATGTACAGTATTAACACATTGATGCTGTAACTGAGATTGGTGTTCTATTGTGCCATATGGACACAGCTGAAAAATGCTACCTGCACAAATCTGTTGCTATCTGAAGAGACAAGACGGGAGGAAAATCAGGATAAAGGAAGTATCATTATTTCCTTGCTAATAACAGGTGAAGTGAGGAGTCCTGTGTTACTCTGAAAGTTTCCATATAGCCCGAGGTTGGCACTTGGAGGTTCCAGGTCTGCCTGCTACCCTCACCACCACACAGCTCTGACTCTGCTGGTGTACAGTGAGTGAGGGCTCCATCTTCCCCTGCTGTCACTCCTCCTTGGTACCCCACACGTGCCCTGTCATTTAAAAGGCACAGCAATTTTGAACTGATACAAAACATGGTCCAGGAAAGAATAAGTCATGTCTTACTTTATATGATATGTATTTCTAGTGCACCCATTACTTTAGCTTGGTGACCACTGTTGAGCAGTAAAAGGAATTTATGCATTTGTTGTTGAATATGTTTAACTTTTCCTGGAGTGTGAGGTTGTTAAATGAAGATGGAGTTGTTAAGAGAGGCACTATGTATTTTCATGTCTAAAATCCAACCATGGGTAGAAGAAACTAAATTTTCTCTTCCAAAAGTGCTTACAAAGGTAACTCTCGACTATTAACCAGGTGTGACTGAAGCAGTGCTGACTGAATTTTGCAGAGCTTCCAACAGTACCCAGTAAGCGGATTCTATCGTATTCAGCTCAGTTCAAATAGGCATAATTTACATTTCAGTAGTGTTAGCTGTTCCAAAGCTGATTAATGTTCATTAGAAAAATGTGCCATGCTGTGGATATCATGACAGTCTACGGTGAGAGACATGTCCCTGTAAGGTAGAAGGAGACAAGTTGAATTTAGTCCAAGAGCGTTGTCAGAAGCTGGAGTGGCACGGAGGAGGAACCGAATGGTCCTGGGCAGGGAGAATGTGAATGTCATTTAAGTATCTGTATAATTTTCTATGAATTTCACTCTTGTTGCTCCAAGATAGATGAACTCTTAGCCTTTTCTGTATCCCTGAGTGCACCAAATGTGTTGAGGCAGTAGTATTCTCTCTGCCCTCATTTTATATTAACCTATTTTGCATTAAACTAATATATTAATCACAATTACTGAAGAAACAGCACGTTAATCACAAGCTAGGCAAGGGCTGCAGAGAATGGCTGCCTGTTTGGCACTGCTTGTTCTCAGCATGCCAGCCCTCTGTTCCAGTTAAGCCTAACAGCCCAATGTCATCCATGCATCTAAGTGGTAATCAGGGGACATTTCCAAACCCACCAGAGCCATCTTGTGGCATTTTGAGTAAAAATTGGGCTTACAGATAGAGCTGAGGTGTTCTACTGCTCTCCAAAGCACAGAATCACAGAACAAGCTGAGTTGCAAGGGACTCACAAGGATCATCAAGCCCAACTCCTGTCCCTGCACAGCACCCAAGAGACACACTACGTGCCTGAGATCATTGTCCAAGAGCTTCTTGAGCTCTGTCAGGCTGGAACTGTGACCACTTCCCTGGGGAGCCCATTCCAGTGCCCAACCACCCTCTGGGTGAAGAATCTTTTTCTAATATCCAACCTAAACCTCCCCTGACACAACCTCAGGCCACGGCCTTGGGTCCTGTTACTGGTCACCACAGATTGGTGTCTGCCCCTCCTCTTCCCCTCACGAGGAAGTTGTAACTGCAATGAGGTCTCCACTCAGTCTCCTCCAGGCTGAACAGACTCAGTGACCTCACCTGCTCCCCATACACCTTCCCCTCAAGGCCCTTCACCATCTTCATTGCCCTCCTTTGGACACTCTCTAATAGTTTATATCCTTCTTACTTTGTGGTGCCCAGAATTGCACACATTATTCAAGGTGAGGCTGCCCCAGTGCAGTGCAGAGCAGAGCAGGACAATCCCCTCCCTTGCCCGGCTGGCGATGCTGTGCCTGATGCCCCCCAGGACACGCTTGACCCTCCTGGCTGCCAGGGCACTGCTGACTCATATTCAGTTTCTGTCAACAGGACCCCCAGGTTCCTTTCCGTGGTACTGCTTTCTAGAATCTCAATCTCCAGGCTGTCCGTATATCCAGGGTTGCGTTCTGCCAGTGCAGAATCTGGCGCTTTCCCTTGTTGAACTTCGTATGGTTGGTGATTGTCCAGTCCTCCAAGTTGTTGAGGTCTCTCTGCAGGGCTTCCCTGCCCTTGAGGGAGTCAACAGCTCCTCCCACCTTTTGTATTGTCTGTGAATTTGCTCAGTACCCTCTCCAGTCTCACGTCCAGTTGATGATGAAGATGTTGAAGAGCACAGGGCCAAGGATGGAGCCCTGCGGAACCCCACTAGTGACGGGTTGCCGGTCTGATGTCACCCCAGCCACTATAACCCTTTGTGCCCGACCCATGAGCCAGTTGCTCACCCATCACGTGATGTATGCTGGACATTTTATTTCAGAAGGCTATTATGAGAGTATTGAAAGCTTTGCTGTAATCCCAGAAGATTACATCAGTTGGCTTCCCTAGGTCAACTACATGGGTTATCTCATCATGAAAGGAAATCAGGTTTGATAAGCAGGACTTTCCTCTCATGAAGGCAGACTGGCTTGTGACCAGTGACTTCAGTCTTCCAGGGGTTTTTCAATACCTCCCGGAATAATCATCCCCGTAATTTTACCCAGCACTGAAGGGAGACTGACAGGTCTGTAGTTTCCAGGGTATTGTTCTTTCCCTTCTTAACATATGCCAGCTTTAGGTCAGCTGGGACCTCTCTGAATTCCCAAGACCACTCAAAAAACAATCAGGAGAGGTTTTACAAGGACATCAGCTACCTCTTTGAGAATTCTTGGATGAATATTATCTGGTCCCATAGATTTGTAGAGATCCATCTAGAGCAACAGATCCCACACAATTTCATGGTTGACTGGGAGTTACCATTCTTGCAGTCATGGTCCTCCAGCTCAGGGCACTGAGACCCTCTTGGTCTATCTTCCATGTTGAAGACAGAGACAAAGAATGTGTTTAACACCTCTGCCTTGTCCATGTCCCTGTTTTTGAGGTGACCATCCACATCCTGTACTGAACTAGTGTAATTTTTACACTGCTTATTGCCATCAATATATTTGAAAAAAAATCTTTCTTTGTCCCCCACATTTCTGCCATCTTGAACCGCAGCTGAGCTTTGGCTGCATGAATTTTCTCCCTCTGGTGGCAAGCAACAACTCTGTATTCCTCCCATGTCACTTGATCTTGCTTCCACTAGGCATATACCTTCCTTTTCTGCCTTACTTCTAAGAGAAGAATCCTTTCCAGCCAAGCCAGCCTTCTGTCTCATCTGCTTGACTTAGGACATTTGGGAATGGCCTGCTCCTGTGCCCTTCGGAGGCGATGTTTAAAAAGTGACCAGCACCGATGGATCCCAGCACCTGCAAAAGCATTTTCCCAGGGGACTTTAGTCACTAGTTCCCTGAGCAGCCAGAAGTCTGCTCTCCTCTTGTCCAGAACTGAAGATTTGCTGGCACTTTTCCTCCTGTCAACAGAGATTTTAAACTCAATCGCTTCATCGTCGCTGTGGCCAAGAGGCTGCCAATCTCCACTTTGCTCATGAGACCCTCTCTGTTGACAAGCAGCAGATCAAGGAGGGCATCTGTTTGAGCTGGCTTCTTTAGGGCCTGTTCCATAAAGTTGTCATCCAGGTGTTTTAGGAATCTTCTGACCCGTGTTGTACCAGCTGTGTGATGCGCCCTGTTAATTTCTGGCAAGTTGAAGTCCCCCAGAAGGACAAGGGCAGTTGGCTTGGAAGCATCCCTGGCTGGGAAGTCTATAGTGGACTCCCACAATGACATCCACATTTTTTGTTTGCCCCTTGATTCTTACCCAGAGGCTCTCAACTGTGCCATTCCCGACTCTGAGCTCCATATATTCTAACCCTTCTATCACATACCACCCCTCTGCCTCTTCCACCTTGCCTATCCTCCTGAAGAGCCTGGAACGGTCCAACAGGGCACTCCAGTCACAGGACTCATCCCACCAGTTTTCACTTATGCCAATGATGTCAAATATCTGTGACTAGGCCAAAGCCTTGAGCTCCTCTTGTTTGTGCCTCATGGTGCATGTATAAGCATAAAAGCATTTCACGTGGTTACATTGTAGCATTTTATGATGTTTTATGATGGCTTTTGTAAATTTAATTTTGAGACCTTGCTCCTCAGTTTTTAAATTTTTTGTGGGTTTTTTGTTTGTTTTTTTTTCCTAGAAAACCAGACCAGGTCAGGGTTAAAACTAACTTAGTTTGGGGCTTTTTTTTTTTTTTTTTATGTCTTAGGAAGCTTATATGAAATGGTGGACAGGGCCCTATGAGACTACATATACACTCACTTAATTTCTGTATTTGATTTCCTGTATGAAATCAGGAAATTGTGTAGTCTTTAACAATGATTAAGGTAAATTGAAGCTGAATTACTTTCTCAAATCAGTAGGGTATTCTACAAGAAATTAGCATGATTGCTGACATAATTTTGGAAGGACTTCCGTATGTTGCCTATGGTAATCTTTCTGAGCAAACCTGGATTCATTCTCTAGTGGTGTCACTCAGTACCCAATACTCAAAACCCATGTGTCCAGGATAAAGGCTGGAAAACCTTTTTATTGCTATTTGTGAAAAGAACAGGTTTTATGTTGATGCAAGGTGAGTAAAAAGCTTCTAAGTTTGGGTCTGAACATCATTTTGCCAAGTTGTAGGCACAAAGTAGTAGAAACAAAAGGAGAATGGTGCATTTGTGCATTGGCTCTGTATGAACAGTAATTTTGGCCCTGGTAAGCAATCATTTGAACCAAAGGAATCTTGTCACTAGCAAAAATACCCAAGTTCAAGTTTGAAGGCATAGGAATAGAACCAATTCCTTGCTATACTTGGACCTTCTTACCTACTTAACCTCTGCTGCTATATTAACAGGCCGCATCTTATAAACAAATGCCTTCCTTCCTAGTTTTCACTTGTACACTACTGGTAAGATGGTCCAGCTGTACACCAAAGTATTTATCTCCAAGAAAATTGTATTAGTCTGCAGCATGTTGAGATTTGCTTGGATATGATTATATATTATATCTTGTGACATAAGAGCAAGATACGATGTCACATCAAATCAGTACAATCTACTGCATTGTAAATAGTTCATTTTCTACATTCTCTGGGTTAATAGAATGTACTCAGATTGAAGATTTGTTTAGAATCATAGAATCATCAAATCATCATCAAATATATGTCAGCAACTTTTAGGGCGATGAGCTTAGAATGTTCTGTATTATAGATATCTTCATTTGGTCAGTGAATTCTTGCAGTCTCCAAAAACTGAGAGGTGAAATATTTGGTCTGGTAGGCTGTTGAATGCTTGGCTTCATTTGCCAGCAGTAGTTTACAAAACATTCTCTTCAACATTTTTAAAGCTACTACTACTTTTTTTTACTTAGAGGAACCATTTGTATGGAATATCAGTGCTTATAATGGGCAGTGCTTTTGTCAATACCAGACTGAGAATTGAAAGCAGTGGTGTCATGGGTTAGCATAGTTTGAGTTTTTAAGGAAGACTCCATCAGCCTTGGAAGTGATTTTTTTGCAAAGAGATGCTTACAGCTTCTTCTAGACCTGACAGGACCAATCAACTGGCTAGTTTGAATATTGACAACTTCTTTAAGCCAACTTCTTTAAGCTTAAGAAGCTTGATACGCCTCTGTGATCCACATTTAAGAACAAAGCCCAGGAAGCTCTCTTGCTTCTGGCTTTCGGACAGGTAACTGGGGGAGGCCCGGGGCATGGCCCAGTCAGCGGCCCTGTTCCATCTGCAGCCCGGCCCGGCCCCCCCAGCCCTGCTCCAGCCCCAGCCCCATTTCAGGCGAGCCAGGCTCCCTCAGCTGCTCCGGGCGGGCCATGCCCCCCCTCACCCACTGCTGCTGCCTGGCAAGGAGAGATAAGCGAATTCCAGCTGCAAGGCCAGGTGAGATTAACTCTTTTAGTGCTGTAAGATTTTCTCCAGAACAGATGAAGCCTGCAGACATCAATCCTCTCCCAAGTCAGAGGAGAGGGAAAGATGAAGGCA
>VXAD01006416.1:41784-200041 GCA_013399195.1 Dicrurus megarhynchus
ATGAATATGCACCCACAGATGGGTAAAGAGAACTTTTGTTTCTGAACAGCTCATCCTTAAAATGGTACCCCATTGGCTAAAGATGAAACCCTCAAGCAGTTGTGGGGAAAGCTGCAAGTCGAGAGAAGGGACTTTCACAGGCAAGCAGAAACCATCCCGGGCGGCTGCCTTGCTGTGACACTGAGCCACGAGAGAACTGTGTAACTGTTTTCTTGTGGAGATGTCTCCATAGCATGAGCAAGAGAGACTCCTCTCCCTAAGTGGACTGAGAAAGGTTATTATAGAGATGGTAAACTGACTGAAAAAGCTCGAGGGTTGTTTTTCTTACACTGTCGGTGGGAGGAGGGAAGAAGGTGGGGGGAGGAGAAGTGTTCTGAAGGTTTAGTCTAACTTTTTTTTCTGCCTTTTAGTTCCGTTAATAAACTTCTTTATACTTTTAAGGTTTAAGTTTTGTGCCTGCTTTGCTTTCTCCTAATTCTTATCTCACAGAAGGAAAATAAGTAAGTAATGGGCATTTTGAACCAAACCACTACACAAAAATTGGTGTTTCTGCCCGGTTACCCAAACTGAACCCGCTACAAGTGGCAATATAATTTAGAGGTTATATGATTAAAGGTTAGGTGAGAAAACATGTTTTTATATGGTCTTTGCTTTATCTGTTCTGTGAATAGAGACTAGTGGATGGATTACTTGCTACTTTACCTTTTGTATGCATATTTACACCCATTAAAAGGCTAAAAATCAAAGCCATATTTCTTTCAGTGTTCTAATTGCACAGATGCAGGTGTCCAGACCACTGCCCCTCATGCACATACATAAATGCTTAAGGAGTACCTTTAATTGCAACATGACAAAGAAAAGCTGTGTTCTAGTGGCATCTCGAGTTCGATTAGAAAGCAAAAGCTTCTGCTTATAATTGTTTCTATTAAGATCTGTACATTTTTCTCATTTAGGGCACCAAGAACTACATGGGGATTAAAGCATGCCTTTTAAATAGTTTGTAACCTTCCTGTTCTGTTCCTTAAATTGACTTCCAGCACTATTAGTTTATGAGGAAATGGGTTTTAGTTTTTTGGATAGTTTTGGTTCTCAATGAACATTTAAAACTTGGATAAGATTTCTGTAGTAACCAAATTATATCTTACGCCATGTAAACAAAGTTGTAAAGAGTCGTACATTACGTGTAGCTCTGGTGGTAGCAACATAAAGCTAATACCAGTAAATGAGGGAATGGGAAATCAGTTGCCTTCTCTTTCTAGCGTGCAATCAGAGTAAGCGCGTCTATGATGGGCAATTACCTTAACTGCCTGCCTAAAGCAGCAGTGGGTTGCATGATCAGTCCAATGCACAAGATTATACCCTCCCCACTACTTAATGAAGAAATTCAGTCTGCACTGATCGCTATCATATAATTCCAGTGTACTGCTTTTAAATTTGTTAAGAAGGAAAAAAAGTACTAAGATAACCCAGTTTGAAAGCAATGGGAAAAATAATATTTCAGTTATCACAGAAGTGCCCCGGCTAGAAGGGACCTTTAAAAGATCTTCTGGTCCAACATTTTGTGGGAAGGGGAGCCTCAATGAGACTGTGTAATGCCCTGCTGAAAACAAGTATCAAGAACTCAAATGTGTAGCACAGAGTGATACTGTGATGGCTCAGAATCAGACTGTAAAAGCTTTCTCTTTCTGCTGAAAAATGCCAGTTATGTTAATTTATTTCCATTAATTTCATTTAACAGATTTGACTTTGCTCTAGTTGAGATAGGTAGAAAAAAATAAAATGTCGCACTTAAAACAATTCATAATGCAGGATATCTCCTTCTGGTTGTGGTATTTCTAGCAATATGAAATCTTGAGCATTCCTAATCCTTTGTTTCAGTCTGTGCTGTTTAGTAATCTGTGAGGGAAGAAAGCCCAATAAACAGCTGGCATGTTGTAGCGGTTACTACCAGCTTCTCTCTTGGCTGTCTCTGTCGAATATGAGGGATTGCCTGATGAATTTAAAGGCGGGGCTGAGTGCCACACATTCTCATCTTACACTTTGACTCTGCTGTTACATTGAGCATTTCTGGCACAAAGGAACTCTACAAGCAGTGTGGCTTCACCTTGATAGGAGAGAGTGAACCCTCTCCAGGGCCAAATACACACTGTGACACCAACTCCTTATAAAGACTCTCATAATCCTTCACAGTTCTGCTTCTAGTGTAGGGCCTCTGCCTCTGGCCATAGTCACTGAAGTAAATACACGCTAACATAAGAAAAGTAACGTCCCTCTATATCTCAAAAGCACAAAGGTATTGTGCACTTTTTGTGTGATGATGACGACATGAACGTAAAATGGATATCAGTCATGGTGATGAACAACAGGTGATGGGGATTCAGTATGAGGTATTGCAGTGAAGAAGTTTGTTTCACTTCTGAGAACGACTTTTCCAACAAGGCAAAATTCAGACTTAGTAAGTATTCATGAATTAGTTTGCATTGTAATTGCAGTCAACAGAGCACTTGCACAGCGTAGCAGTATGCAAACTCCTATTATTTTAATTCTAACTTCCATAATTTCTATTTTAATGTTATCAGTTTCAGTCTGTAGAAATTGAGAAGATCAATACTACTTTATTGCCTCAGTGTGGTTTTAAAAAAACTCACCAATTTTGAATTAATGAACACCAATCAATTGCACATGATTAATTTTCATAATCCTATTCCTATCTGAGAGTATTTTATCTCCCTTTATTCCTATTCTTCTGTCACTATCTTAACTTATGTTTTCATTTCACTTCACTAGCTAGTATTGAGTTACATACTGATGTGAAATCAGCTCTACCATTTGAGAAGGGAAGTGCTACTCTGAATTTGTAATCATTTGTACTTACTAGTGAATACAAATTTACAGAAATTGCTTAATTGAATTCAGTAAAAAATTGTTTTGTTCAGCAGGTGCTTACAGGTTTGTATCATGGTTAGCATGAGGAGGTTCCATGTCTCACTCTGGCATCTAGCTGGTGCTGTAAAATCTGCACATTAAGCTACAAGGTGTAACAAAGCCTGGGTATTACCTTTGGAGTTGCTCGACTCTGGCTGAGTGTCTGTTTTCATTTTTTATGGCAAGCTTTTTCACACAGCATTTCGTATTTCTAGAAAATTGTTTTAATTTTAAAATCTTGCTTCTAATGCAGTGCAAAATGCTGTGATCCCTGATCTCAATTTTGTTCTTCCTGGTCTTTATGTCATTAATGATCTTTTCTCTTTAGAAAACTGCATGGTTTTTTTTGTAACTTGTTCAGAGGTCAACATAATGACTTATGTCCATCGTAAATTTTAAATGTAAAATTTATGTTTAAAAATATAAAATTTAAGTAAATTTTCAGCTCAGGCCTCCTGTTTTCACTAATTTAAGTCACACAGTTAAATATGGGTGTTTCTGTACTTCTTGGTCAGATTCTGAGTCTGGTGCAAATGTCCATACTCTTACATATATATTGTCTTCAGTTTGTGCTGGGTGAATCCTGAGTTCAACTGAATTGCAGTTACACTTCAGAATATTACCAAGCAATGCATGCATATAGGAGCATACAATACCTTTATATGTAAAGATTTTAAAGACACAGCTAATAATTTTTTAATTTGTTTATCTAAACCCTCTCTTAATTCTAAGTGTTGGATTCTTATCACATGTCTATATACACAAGCTTAATCTACAAAGTTATAGCTTCATTTAGATATGCAGTGTGAAAACACTGGCTTCTGTAGCCAGTCCTCAGAGTCTGGCTTATTTCAGAGCTGCCTGCTCTTTGTACCCTAATCCACAACTGTTCTAAAGTCTTTTGCCTGTAAATCTCCTTTAACCCATCCCTCAACCCCTAATGAACTCTGGTAAGTGTGGTAAGTCATCTGCCTTTTCTATTGATGGTAATAAATTTATTTCCCAACTTAATTATAATGTACATATACAGTATCTTTCTGAATGCTGGGATACAGGCCATCCAATACTATAATTGTATATTCTTTTTCACTGACTGATTCCTTTTTACTTATTCTGGTGTCACTCTTCATTTCATTAATTTTTCATTTTCTGCCTCCAGGAAACTTCTCTCTGATTCTGGCATGTTTCCCTCTTTCTCCCTAGTGAACATACTTGAGACAAAGAAATCTTCTAGCTTTGCAGCACTCTGTGCCTCATCTGTCAGCAACTCGCCTCCATCCATCACACCAAGAGACTACAGTCTCCCTCAAAATCTCCTGATCCTTATCTATTTGTAAAACCTCTTGTTTGTCCTTATATCGTTGACTAGAATAGTTTTTTAAAATTCCTTTTTACTGTGGTGCTTTTTGTTTTTACTGTTTCAACAGATGTCTCAATTATAGCAATAGTAGTATTTGACTACTGTTTGTAAGCACAATCTTGTGAAGAAAAAGAAAACATATAGTTAACAGCCGCAAGATGCTTCAGGACTATATCCTCCTGTGGATTTTACATGAAACATGCATTGACTTTCCTGACGCTGCAGAAGGCTTGCCTTTTATTAAACAAAGAAACCGAAGTATACGTAATGCACTGTTCACTGTAATGGCAGGGACAAAAGCGTAATGCCTCTGAATTGCTTCAGTTACACTAAAGGTCACGGTTTAAACAGTTTCCACTGGTTTGCACCAGGTGAGCTTATTGTTCACCACAATGTGTTATGCAACCAGTGAAACCAAAAATACTGTGTTAGGTGACCAGAGAGTTGAATGAGGCTCATATTCCCAACTGTGCGTGTTAGCTACTAAAGATAACAAAAGGAAGAGATGGTATGAAAGTATCCTGGCTGTGAACTGTGGCCAGTTATGTTAAATTGTCTGCCTCCACAAGAGTGTTCAATACTCTCTTGAACGTGAATAATTTTAGATTTCAGATGAAGAGATAATTACACCAATGGATTTCAAGCTTGTTCAAAAACTTCTTTAATATTAGCAAGCTCAGTTTTGCCAGTACAGTCTGAAGTACCATACCAAGAAATGCTTGGATGTGAGGGACAGGGCAGGTGCTCGTGTACTTTGCATAATGGATGAACAATTTAGGATTAATATGTAAATGGTCAGTATGAAACTAAAAAGCCTTTCTTTTCAGTAGGTTCTCATGGGCCGCATGAATGTATTTCAGTGAGCCCTTCTTAGATAAAAGTTACCATTCTCTTCTCTGTAAACAATCCCTGAATGGAGCATCCCTAGAGGAGATAATGTTTAAGTAATATTAAATTAGTTACATCTGACTGTTTAGTAAATAGTTTAATTTTTGTTAATTTTACTGTCAGTAAAATTTTAGTGGCATTTTATTCTTGTCTATGGACAAAGAGGTCAGTGCCTGCCGTCAGCTAGGGTAGACAAATACAGCTGGAAAGGCAGTCCTTAGAGCAAAGAACTAGGACTGTGTATGTACTGTATAGCAGGTAAAAAGCCCATGGGTGGTGAAGTGCAAGCAAACTGGCAGCCATTCGAAGTCTGCATTGCAAGCAGTGATTACACAGTACACCTGCTACCTAATCTTTGTCAAGGGTTTGCTCAGGCACCACCACAAATGAAAGACTCAAGAAGCAATCAGAGGTGTTCAATTAGAGAGCTTTGCATGTGTCAACAGGAAGCTATAATGTACGAAAGACAACCCAGAGGAAATGTCAGAAGGTGTTAGAAAACTGAGTAGCTGGATGGTAGAGATTATCATTTTTACTTCAGAACTTTTCTTTCCAGGCAAGAATAATTATATGGCACTGGCTGCAAGTTTCTTGTTGTCTTCTGAATCTACTTGTTATCTTCTAAATCCTACATGTCTGAATACTCATTATCACTGTTACATAATATCATTTTGATTAACTGTTACATCATCATCTTAGACTTGAATTTTTGCAATTCTAATCTGAGATTTTTGCTCAAATCTCTAAACTACCAACCAAGTTATATTTTCAGATAACCCAGTCTTTTGTTTAAGAATATATTGAGTTTTATTGGAATATATTTCTAATATATACTATTATATATTCTAATAAATAAAAATAGTAAGTACGGTTAACCTCCACCCTCAAACCCTCCTGACAATTTCTAAGCCTAAAATCATATTCAGAACATATCTACTATCTCCAAAATGGTCATTTGCCTGAAGACTTTCTGTCTTCACATGTAGAATTACTGGATCATAGGTTATGGCTGGAAGGGACTTCTGGAGGTATAGTCCCATCTACCTTCTCAAAGCAGGGTAAGTTAGAACAGATTTCTCAGGGTTATGGCCGAGGTATCTCAAGGTTGTGTTCAGCTGGACTTTGAATGTCTCCACAGATGGAGACTGCACAACTCTACTGCCAACCTCTTCCAGTGTTTGATCACAGTAAACAAAGCCCCAACAATTCTAATGTTTAAGTGGAATTTTCTGTATTCTGCCTGTTATTTGTTCCTATTGCTTCTTTTCCTGTTATTGGATATCGCTGAAAAGAGTGTGGCTCCCTCTTCATTGCATGTCCCAATCAGGTGCTACATTTCATATACATGAGCATTTATATACACTGGTAAGATCCCCCTAAACCCTCTGTTTTCCAGGCTAAGCAATCCCAACTCTTGGCATCTCTTTGTACAAAAGATGCTTCAGTCCCTGCATCTTTGTGGACTTTTGCAGGACTTACTTTAGTATGTCCATGTCTCTCTTGTACTCAGGAGCCCAGAGTTGGATACAGCACTCCAGGTGTGGCCTCACCAGTGCTGTGTAGAGGAGAAGGATCACCTCCAATAACCTGCTGGCAATGTTGGCCTTTTTTGCCACAAGTGTACTTTGCTGACTTATGGTTAACTTGTCCACCAGGAGCCTTGGGTTCTTCTCTACAAAGCTGCTTTCCAGACGGTCAACTCCCTGGCTTTTCTAATGTCTGTGTGCAGGAGTTTGCATTTCCCAGGTGATCAGGTCCTGCTTGGTCTCTTGCTAGCCTCATTTCTGTGAAGTCTCTTACTTTGCCTTCCTGAGATTCCTGTTTCACATACAAAATCTCAAGTTTAGTATTTTACATTGTGTACTTTTTGAAGACTTTGTCATGTGTGAATCAGATTCAGTGATGAGCTAACCAAAATTCTAGAGTTATTATAGGGTTTCTTACCTCAAATTATTTTGGTTTTGGCTTATATAATTAAACAACGGTAAAATGTTTTCTGATTCATAGTCCCAGCCAAAGATTTTGCAATCCTTGCCCATATCTGTCTTTGTGGAAGACTAAGGACATAACAGAGTTGTACATACCCCTTCCAGACAGAGCATTTTTCAAGAATTCCAGCTGCAGCAGCTGGTAACCTGAAGCATGTGGTGCCTGGAGGACATAGGGTCCTTCTGTGGTTGGAGAACTGTCAGTATCACAACTTTGTCAAACTCATGCAAAAAAAACTTCCTGTATGAAATAATATGTTTGCATGGCCCAGTAGGGCTGGCAGTCGGGAAGCAACTAATTTGGGATTAGGAAATTAATAGAAACACATGAGGTCAGGAAGGGCAACTTTTGGTTGGGACAGGGAAGCATTCAGTATTCCAGGACGTCTCCAAGAGGCTAACTTTTAGCATGCTGGTGGCAAAATGCCATGCTGGAAGAGGCTTTCACTGGATAACCATACACTTCGCTGGAAGATTGAAAGGCAGAAAGTTCTCTTGCTATGTGCAGTAACAGAGAACTTCTAGTGCAGGTACCATATCACCAGCTTGGCTAGGGACACCAACCAGGAGCAGTTAGGCGCCTCCCTCCAGTGTCAGATAAACTGCAGTCCTAGGCCTGCAGTAAGACACTGCTCATGGTCCTGGGTTTCCATCACCCTCTTCCGGTGTGGTCTGCCTAGACACCAGACCACGTGCTCCTCCCAACCTGAGACCACCGTCACTTAATAGACACCCACTAGATCCCAGCTAGATTTTCAGCTAGTTTTTTTCTCCAGCTGCCCTGGATGACACAGGGCATTTGTATTTGTTCCAAGAGCCTACTCCAGCGCTATTGGGAAAGACTTTAAAATGTCAGGCAATGAGAAGCAGCACAACTTGGACAATGAGAAACAGTAGAACATTAGTGAGGCTTTTTGGGTTTTTTCAGTTTCAGGAACTGGGGGCAAGGCCATACCAGGAAGAGAAATAAAAGGCATACAGTTTTTAGGTGTTGATTACACAAGACAAAACTGGGACAAAGATGGGATATACTCCACAAACAAGCCTTTCCCCAATCTCACATTGTTGCATTTGCCCAAGAGCCCTTGAATAAGAAATTATTGTGTAACTATATGTTTTAAAATATTACTACTTGTTAGCACTATCCTTGTTTGTATCTGGCAGTTAGTAATGTTTGTTTTCTTAAAAACATGTTGAAAAAACCAGCAGGGCTATTTTCTGGATGTAATGACATTTTAGTTTTAAATTTATCCTTTCCTTCTCTCAGCCCAGAAGACAAATATCATCACTGTATACCCTCATTCTGGGTCAAGCTCTTAGCTTCTGATATGTTAAAGAGCATCCTTAGATGATGCTTGAAAGAGTGATTGGACCAAGAGTATGTTTTCAAGATAGAGCAGAGGCATCTGGCATCAGAGCCGGGGAGCATGTGGAGGGAGGAGGAATGCTGGAGTGTGGCTGGGTGACATCTTCCAGTGAGGCACTCAGAGTTGGCGGGTGCTTGGGGCAACTGTCTCTTGCTCCATGCTAGGTGGTGAGCACAGCAGTGGTGCCTACTCACTGCTTTCACAGGTTCGGAGCCATACTTTTAGCATGACTACTGGAGGAAGGCCAAACAGGAACAGATGGATAAGGAAAGATGTGTGTGAATATAGATGGTGGAGATGGCATAAGCCTTCATGCAGAGGAGCCCAGGGTACAGTTATATTGTGTTTTATAAAACTTACTTTTTTAGCAGTTGCATGGGATGAGAATCTGTCCATTTCCACTGTAAGGTGTGTGCTAACCCTTGCAGACAGATAGGAGAGACAGTACAGGACAGAAGAACAGGTTGAAGTGTTCAATGTTGTATCTTATTAATGTATGAAGGAAATTCAGCATGGGTTATATGATCTTGTCCTCCCTTTTGTGGTACAGCCTGGAAAAGTTTATTAAGCTTGGAGGACAGTTAGTGGAGAAAAGTGGGGTATAATTGTTGGGAGAAGATGAGAGATTTAGAAGGAATGGTGAGAGAGGTTTTCCTTTCACCTTTTAAGTAGGTAAATTAGGAGTTGTGATATCAGGTGTGGATGTAGAGGAATGACCTCCCTGTTGCACTTACGGTTTGGATTTGCATCACTTTTGTTTCTGAAACTATGTGCATTGACGTTGTACTCAAACTTGTCAATAAATAGGTGAGGGCCTTCCAAAGACTACAGTGAGGCAGAGGGTAAATGCACACACAAAGTGTAAATTGGATGGGTTCTGGTGTTCACAGAATCACGGAATCAATTAGGTTGGAACAGATCTCTGAGACTGAGTCCAACTTGTCTCTGAACAGCACCATGCCAACTAGACCATGCCGCAAAGTGCCACATTCAGTCTTACCTTAAACACTTCCAGGGACAGTGACTCCACCACCTCTCTGGGCAGCCCATTCCAATATCTAATCACCCTTTCTGTGAGGAATTTCTTCCTAATCTCCAACCTAAACTTCCCCTGCAGTGCAGCTAAAGGCTGTGTCCACTTGTCCTGTTGCTGGTTGCCTGGGAGAAGAGACCAATCCCCACCTGGCTACAGCCTCCTTTCAGGTAGTTGTACCAAGTGCTAAGGTCATCCCTGAGCCTTCTTTTTTCCAGGCTAAACAATCCTAGCTCCCTCAGCTTTTGTTCCAGACCCTTCACCATCTCTATCACCGTTCTCTGGATTTGTGCAAAACTGGACACAGATCCTGAGGTGTGGCCTCAGCAGTGCTGAGTACAGGGGGTCAATCACTGCCCTGGTCCTGCTGGCCACACTATTGCTAATATAGGCCAGGATGCCATTGGCCTTCTTGGCCACCTGGGCACACTTTGTCTCATGTTCAGCTGTTGACCAGCACATCCAGGTCCTTTTGCCACTTTCCAGCCACTCTGCCCCTAGCCTGTAGCGATGCAGGGGGTTGATGTGATCCAAGTGCAGGACATGGCACCTGGTTTTGTTAAACCTTATACCTTTGGTCTCCACCCCTCAATGCAGCCTGTCCAGATCACTCAGCAGAGCTTTCCTACCTTCCAGCAGATCAACACTCCAACCCAATTTTGTGTCTGTGAATTTGCTAATAGTGGACTCAATCTGCTCATCCCAATCATCAGTAAAGATATTAAACAGGACAGGGCCCAACACTGATCCCTGGGAGACACCACTAGTGACTGGCCACCAAGTGGATGTGTCACTATTCACCAGCCCTCTCTGGGCCCAGCCATCCATCCATCCAGTTCTGAACCAGCAAAGAGTGCACCTGTCCAAGCCATGGGAAGCCAGCTTCTCCAAGAGAATGCTGTGGGAGACTGGCGTTGAACCAGTCTTGTGAGGACAGCTGGCAGGCCTTGACCTGTCGCCGCCACTGGGTTTCAGCCACCCAGTGCATTGGCTCCACAGGCCGCCTTCCGAAGATAACCTTGATCTCTGCTGGGACAGGGTCTAGAGGTAGGTGTGCCATCTCTTTAGTGTCACTACTAAATTTGACGTAGAGCTAGGAAGTTGGTCTTTTATATTCCCTTAATGACTAATTTAAAGGACATTGTGAACACATAATTCCAATTGTGAATGACGAGTGGTGTTCAGAGACAGTGGCCCTAGCTTTGGTGATGGTAAATCTGTGCCTACCTAGGCTTCAGTGAGGCCTCTGCCTGTTCTTCCCTTCACAGCAAAAATATCCAATTGTCACACAGAAAAAGTCACAGGTAGCTGAAGGAGAGGAGCAGACAGGTCTCTTTATGTGGGGTTCACTAGTGATTCAGGACTTTGGATGTGCAAAATTCAAGGGGGACATGCACCAAGTGCTACAAAGGCCTTTCTAAAGGATACAAGAGAGCTTAAAGGACAGATACCACTGCTGGTGTGCTGCTCGCCAGGCTTGTTCCCAACCTGGCTCGCAGGTAAACGAGGTCCGATGCCCGCGTGAACCAGCGACTGAAGGATTGATGGTGACTGAGGTTTGCGTGCCTCAGTTTGCCGGTGCAGCCCAAAGCCATCCCAACAGCAAGTAGTTCTAGCTGCTTATCAGGCCAGCGGTGGAAGGCAAGGAGGAAAGAGACGGAAACTCTGTTAGCTGCAGTCCAAGTTTATTTTCTCCTGCCCTCGGGGGGGCAGGAGGCAGTTAGCTTGAAGGGAGGCTGAACAGAGAGACCCCGGTTTGCTCTCTGGCAGTCAGTTTTAAGGTATTACATCATGAGGTAGAGATAACAGAATGAACCAATCATGAAAGGAACACACATGATAGTAAACCAATAAAGACATCTCAGGGGAGGAACAAAATCAAACTAACAAATAACAAAACAGCTGGAGGGTATCTCAAACCACGCTGGCCTGTTACAGGACTTGAAACTTCTGTGATAAGGAAGCAGACGTGGTGTGAGTGACATGCAAGGGATGTGTTGCTATGCTGTGGTCTCTGCCTTTTGTCTGCCTTTGGAGGCAGGGTCCTGCGACGGGAAGTCAGCCCATGAATCCCATACAGGCTGCACAATAGCAACACTGGTGTTACCTCATTCCTAGTCTTCAGATGCCCTAAAAAAGCCTGAAACATAGACACATATTAAATATTCCCATCTGGGAAGCTGTCTTCATGCTGATGTAGCCAAAGAGGTCTCCTAGATGGGTATATGAGTCGGAAACAAGAAAAATTCTTGTAATTGGGCTATGGCAAAGTTATAAAAAACTTTGTATCATGAAAGAACCCTTAACTTTTAGATCTTAGCTCAAATTTGTAAAAAACACTTGTACCATGAAAAAAAAAGCTTCACCAAAACACTAGTACAGAAGGTAACTAACTAGTCTGCCTCCACACAAGCATTCCCAATTGTTTGAAATTAATTGAAAGGGAAGCCAAAAAGTTGTAAAGCAGTGGGTGCATTCTTCCCTTGTGCTGAGATGTCCAGGCATCTCTTTTACCACACAAGTTTTGCACATTGGTCAGGATGTTTGAGAAATACACACTGCTTTTTTTCTTACAAGCTTTAAAAGTTTTTCTGGTAAAAGACTAATACGTTTTCCACACTAGGATTTGGGAATTGAGATCTGCTTTTCTGTAAAGTATATTGGTAAATACATTGTAGGTAACCTACATTTTAAAGCTGTCCCTTGATATCATAATGTTGAGGGATTTTGTAATAAAGAAAACGAAAAAAACCACTCCTGGTCTGAACCTGGGATTGATTATACATGTGTGTACTTTATTTCATCATGGAAATCCAATTACATACTTCTGTGTGATTCAAGATAAGATGAGGGGAAGTCTGTATTGTTGCCCAAATTAAGATTTCTTTTTAAATTTAGCTTCTGAATTATATACCAATACATATGTTTATTTCTGTAGTCAGTGAGAACAAAGGAATGTGCTTTCCCGGTGACACCAAAACAATGCAGTAAGGGCAGTAGCACCTTCTGTTCTGTCGTGTGTGTCTCTGTTGCATACTGCTGCTTAAAATATTATGGAAGGAAACTCATGCTTCCAAAGCAGTAAACAGTATCAGCATCTTACTGTCACAAGGAAAACATAATCTTAAAAATATTTTCGTCACTACACCTTGCATTACTGGGCTACTAAAAGTACACTCCAGGTATTCTTCGTCACTAAACATTAATTAAAAAGGTCTTCCTACAGTAACTTAATTTCACCTACTTCCCATATTGTCTGTCTAATTTCAAATATTTTCGTCTTTCTTGATGCTGATCAGCAGTGAAAGTTTGTGTAATTCATGTTTTTATAACTGACAGCTATATAATAGACCATGTTAAGTAAACTGATCCACAGAGTAAAACTGCACTAATTTGTGTCTTAGGGACACATTTTTCAGAACTACTTACTGACACACACTGGGCTATTTGTATTTTTTTTTAGTGCTCAACTTATTATTGGCACATTGGCAATATTTAATAACAATATATATTATGAGGTATTTAATATAAGTGTTACAGCAAAAATGCAAACTATGGTTTTATTGGTGGTAATATTAAAGGAAATGGCCTGCATGAAATGAGTACAAAGACCCCAAATAATCTGCTTTTCTGAACCAAATAAACAATCCGCATATCCCTCAAAAAAACCCCCCAAAAATAAAAAACCAAACCATCAGACACAGAAAGGCAGAATGAGAGCATTACAATTTAACAGTGTGATGGTCAGAGGTTTCTTCCCTGCAGAAGATGATTAGGCTTTCAGAATGTATCAAATTAAGCTCTGGAGTGATGCCAGTACTGCAAAGTCCTTAAGAGAGTTCAAAGATGCAGCCTAACAGCCTTTACCTTTGCTGTGCTGCGTCTTCTCTTTAGATGTTGCTCTGGTGTTGTTAACTGTTTAATTACCAAGTGAAAATTGAGATCAAACCCATAGGAATAATTTAAAAAGCATATATCTATCTGATATGGATTATCTGATTTTACTGAGTAGAACAGTTTATGTTCTGTCCTTTAATGTCATGGTGGTAAGCATACTAGGTATAAATACCTAGTCAGAGAAAGGCACTTATACTCACTGATTTTGTCTTTTCTGAAAGACATACTTGCAAGCTCTCTTCCAAAAATAATTTTCAAAACTTACAGTTTTAGAATTCACCACTGTTCTTGGACCTGAGAGATGCTAGTCTCCTTAAGACATGACCAGGTTGTTTAAGGAAAGGAAGGTCAATAAAGTGAGAAAAACAGTAAACTATTTTATTCTCTCTTACTTGAGTACTTGTTGTCTACATGTTGTTTATTTATAAGAGACATTGAGTATCTATGAGTAAAGTTTTACGTCTGTTAAAGTTAGCCCACTGTGCTAAAAGGTCCTTGAAGCACATAAATTTAGGAAGTGTAGATATAACACAATGACATATAATTTCTTCCACCCTGATCCTCCAAGGTTATTATGAGCAACTGATTTTCAAATGAAAAACAGTACAGATTACCCCAGTATATATTGTATACCTCACTTGGGCCTAGAGCACTTGCTTTTGAAATACTTATTGTCAATATTAGTCTTTTGGAAACTTGTGACTCGTTTGGATTATATCTTAGTTTTTATAGAGACTTGGGATGTTTCACATTTGAAAGATCAGGTTAGAATGATTAATCTTAGTTATGCACGTCTCCTGTTAAACTATGCAAGCCTTGACCTATAATAGGGTTTGAGATGACAAGGGGATTGAGAAGATTAAGTTTCCTTGCAAGGATATATATTCGTGCAGAGCTGAATCCAGATACTCAGCAGCAAATGTCTTGTGGTCCAGTGGTGCAACAGCTTGACGTGTCTTAACTTCCACTGAAATCAATAGGACTAATAGATGCTGAATAAGGACTATTGTCTTGTAATTGGTACAAGACTTGAAAACAGAAATGTAAATCATTGCAGATCAATTATCTTTACTGTGTTTTAACCCTTATTACTGGCTTTTTCAAGTTTTGGCAAATGTACACATGCTTAATTTACTGCCATAAGTGTTTCCCTTTAGTAGTCACATTAAAGTTGATTTGTAGGTAATTGCAGATTGGAGCCTTACAGTGTATTTCATCTGTGTAAAATAGTCACAAGATTGAGTCCACCATACTTTTGTACAAATTATCATGATAATTGCCATTTCTGGTTCTTGTTACAATGCATGTCACAAGTAATGAATTAAATTTATGACATTTTTTACTGCCGTCCTATTTTTTGCTACTGAACCAGAATGGATTACTAGAGACAGAGATTCCAGCCATTAAAAAGTGAATGTAGTTCCATTTTTGTCACAAAGTTTTATAAGAAGAAAACCTGGCATATGGTTAATCCCCAATTATGGAATAAAATAATTTAATATTGCCTCACAATAGTTATGATTACTGAAAGTATAATCAACCTTGTTCATTTATTGGTAACACACATTCCAGTATTGCTCTATAATGTGTTAAGGTAAATAGATGCATTTTAAAAATATGTATTTTTAAACAGAAAACAGTTGTATTTTCAAGTGTATCTGGTACATGTTTGAGATGAAGTTTAAAATCTGTATAAATTGTGTAACATTATATCTGGTAGGAAATTAGGCTGATTTTAAATTTATTTTTGCTTTTAATGTCAGTCATATTTTTTTAAAATGCTGTTTAATGATAGTCATCTTTATTGTCACCAGGGATTAAATTAAAGACTTTAAAAAAAAAAAAAGTTAGAGTGAGCATTTAGAATTTGAAATAGAAAAAGGTAAGACTGCAATCCACTACACTTTTAAACATCAGAAGAAATGTTCCTTCTGACTTTGGTGAGAACTGGATCATGAGAGAGAACAGGCATAAGCTGTGACAAACTTATTTTTATGGAGCAGTTGTGAAGAATGAGGCAGCTTCTGTGCTGCAAAGGGGATTCCAACAGTAGTCTACTAAATAATAATAAGTGGTTAATCAGGTAAAGGCAGGAGAAATGGGGAGACTTAGAAAGACAAAAAAGTGTCCTTTAAAGGAAGCAAAGATGTACTGAGAAGAAGGAAAAAGAAGTTAAAAGCTTGTTGGGAGAAAACATTAAAATAACACGAAAAGAGAGGGGTGAAACGGATGGTAACGTGCTGTGCAGTGTAAAGAATACTGGGAAGGGAGATGTGGAAAGTGGAAAACCAGCAATGATGATTTCCTTCCCTGCCAGTAGCAGCAGCTCAGGAACCTTGGAACAGATGAGTGAAATTATGAGCTCTGGCAATGGGTACACAAATCACCTCATGAAAGGTGGGAGACGAAATCTGGGGCATGTTGAGTTGTGGAGGTAGGTAGGAAACTGAAAAGAAGATTTCATACCGTAAAAATTACTGTTGCTGTTATGTTTTTAAATGTGTGAAATTGTAAGGGTTTTTTTCTGACAAACTAGCAAAACTCCTATGCTCATTTGGGATCTCTAGTTGATCAGCTTGTTAAAAAATTAGAGAGAACGTGGACCAGAAGCATTCTGTAGGCTAAATTCCTGCATTCAACCTTACTTTTAACTCCACTATCTCTTCAAGGCATTATACATGACATCTCTGTGTAGTTACAAACCAAAAAGCTAACTGACACTGACAGAAATGCCAAAATTTATTCTTGGTGTGTCTACCAGAGACTAATTTCCTCTATATTCTTAACTCAGGCATTCAGTTTTTCCTGACATTATTAGCTCTGCTGTTCTGCTAGAACTGGTTGATGCTACAGGCCCCATAGGTCGTATTCCCAGTTTATTTCTATGACCATTAAGTCTGTGTCAAGACTTGCGAACAAGCATTAAATCTAAACTGTTCAGTGCATTATTTCAAGTTTCGTAACTAGAGAAATGTTGACAAAAAATAGAAAATATTTGGTAATCTCAGTTGAACAGCTGAGAGATAGGACCACCCCCACCCCACAGTAGAAATTAATAGTGGATTAGGTAGTAAGAGCTGTCCTGGGCACTTCTAATAGCCCCCATTCAAAGCAGAGCATTAGCTCTGAATGGCACCACCTTTTCATACTGTGTAAATGCAAGGAGTGATGTGAGGTGGAAGGAAAATCAGAAAATGGTGAATGTGTTTTCAACTTCTAAATGACAAGTGGGTTAAAAAAAACCCCTACAATTTATTTTCTTGAAGGGGTCTTAGTCAACCCATGCACAGTTTAGACTGCCTTCTATTGGAGTGCTAGGGCCTGGAGACAGTCTGTGAACTGCAGACTGATTTAACTTCTCTTTTACTGTCTATTTAAAATATAATAGTTTTCACAACTTTCAAAGGCCACATGTTCTATGGCTAAAACAAGGTCTGAAGTCAAGAACTGCTGAGTTGTCTGCCTCTTCTGTTACCAGGTTTTCTCGTTGTGTGAGGTTCAGACATCTGTTTAAGTACAGATCTGTGGAACGTCACAGTCCGATTTCACTATATGGAACCGGCAGGTTGTTAAGAGGATTATCCTGTCTCACGGAGTTTACCAAAACCTGATACTAACATCATGTGCCTGTCTTGATCTTGATAACAGTGATCAAAATGACTCAGGCTGAGTAGAAGGTGGCTGATGAGTAAGGCTGGTGGAAAATAAAAATTGCGTGTTTCTGGAATTACCTGTTAACAGAATCACTTTCCTGAAAGGAAGTATGTAAAAGAAATTTCTGTCAAATGAATTATCAGTGTTATATTATTTTCCACTTAAAAGAGAATATTTATACCTTGAGGTATTTTTTGGAAACACTACAGTACTGTTTTGTGTCCATGTGCACCACCAGTGTGTCTCGGAGAAGTCAGGAATTTCATGATACATTTTGCTCTAGGGAACAACGTCCTTGTATGGACAGTGTCTTCCATTGTGCTTTGCAGTTGTGATAGTCCTGTGATGCCTCAAAGGTGTTCATCTAGATGACAGAATAGTATGGATGGGTTTTGGCTTACTGATCCCAAAACAAAAGCAAATAATGTTGATATCCAGAACACTGATAAATGTTGTGAAGATCACACTGCTTTACTTCTGAGGTTCTTCTGTGTCCTACTGTGAAACACTGATTAAAGTCATACTTCTGGTTGATGTGGGAGGATAAATTCTTCGAATGGTTAAGGTGATGGTATGGAATGCTATTTATATCACTGATACGAGGGGAAAAGAGAAAAAGAGATTCCTAAAATCTAAATTTAGACTGATAGAAAAAAACTTAATATAGAAGTAGACTTGTAGCTCTTTCTGAACAGATTCAGGCGAACAAGGACAAACCCAACGTCTCAAAGTTCAGTTCAGAAGATGTTGATTAAAGAAGGCCTAAATAAGCATTAGACATGTTTCAGAAATTAAAAACCTTATATAAATATTGTTTTGTCTGAATTAAACTGTACCTACTTCTAGCTTGTCATTTTGTTAAGGTTTCAGCTTAGTCTGGCTTTGAGGGAAAAGTGATGGTTGAAGAGCACATGCAAAAACACCTCTCAAGTATATCAATAAAATAACAGTTGCAGTATATACATTAAAGCATCAATGCAAGGGAATTAGAGAAGGAATGAGGGAAGAATGCACAGGAGACCTCTGGTACATCTGCAAGTATCATGGTAGTAGAATCTTGGTCAAAACCAAAAACTATAGCTACATGAATATAGAAGAGAAAAAATAGCAGCTGTAAACTTTTATGCAACAGATTTAATTCAAACCAGAAAAAAAAAAAAAAGAGGGAACCAGACCACTTGTCTCTGTGAAACAGAATAGTGAGAAGTGAGAGCCTTGTGTACGAAGGGTTACACTGGTTCCAGAAAAAAAATCAGTTGTTCTTAATGAAGACAATCACACAATCATATCTATATGGATGTAGATCCATAGCTGTAACTATGCCTGTACAGTAAAGAAGACTTGCCTTAATAAAGAAATTGAGTACATGGTGTTGAAAGATACCAGTTTATTATCCATTATTTAGTTAAGAATAATATTTACAGTCCCAACAGTCAAGGCCAACAGAAAGAGAGAAGAAATATCTTTGTAATTTTAAATAATTGTAAATTGTCAATGCCTAACTTATATTTGACATTACCCAAGGGTTTCAAGTCTCCTTCTGGCAACTTCAGGAAGCAAATTCTGGAATTGGTAGGCCCTTTTATTTTGATGTGGTTATTCTTTTTCAACAGTGACTGTATAAGTTGCTGCTGTTCATGCTATCTGCATACAGAGGTGCATTTTTGTACTTCAGCTGTGTGTACAAAAATACACAGTTGGAAGAATCTGCTCAGATATATATTAGCTTCATAGACTGTGTTAAGACATATAATGAATGAAAAATTAATAATTAAATGAACATAAATGTATGCCATGATAGATGTTTATATATAAGTTAAATGCACCCAAAAAGTAACAAATGTAAATGAGATTTTCAATGCTGGCATGAGGAGGAATCCAAGCACTGAATCATGTAATACTATCATCAATATTTTCTCATGCACATGAAATTTCCTTTACCTCACAGAGGAGGTAGTGCTTTCAATGCAAACACTTAAAATAAAAAATATAATTGAATACGTTAAGATTGAATCTATTTAATGTGTCTAACTGGTGAGACTCATGAAAGACTAATAAATGCTTAGATTGGTCTGAGTAGAGGATTTTTATCAAGTACTCAGACAGTAGCAAAGATTGTTTTTGGAGTCAGTGTTTGTAGCAAAAATACATATGCTAATGACCTAGATGTACTTTATCATAATAAATCATTAAGTTTGCATAGAGTATGTCTGAAATGTTGGTTGGTTGGTACTGCAAATTCTAAGAAATAAGAATCTTACTATTTCCTCTTGATCTAGAATTTGTTCCAGAACTTTGGAAGCAGATAAGTAGTCTCTTGTTCTTGAGGACAACAGACCAACCCAAATCTTGTTTTACTAGCTGCTCTGTTATTTTGTACTCATGTTTTCCTGGAAGATAGGGCTGAATTGTACTGTGCATGGTTTGTTACTAAAACCACTGGAAAGACTGGATTGCTTCTGAGAGCATGAAACACTTACAGTGACTGTGTATCTCAATGGGATCCATTCCTATTTGGGACACTTCAAAAACTTACTGGATCATCTGTAGCACATGGCATAGGGAGCCACTTATTTTGCATCCCTCTGTTCAGAGTATCCAATAATCAGTGCTTATACTAATTATGAGATCTTATCCTTATCCTAGACCTGTCAATAATGAGACCCGTACAAACCTTCCATCAGTGGGATAGGGTGGAGAAAGCATGCTCCCAGCTGTGCTTTGGATTGGACATTTTACAGCTCTGCTGGGTGCTTACAAAGAGCATGGAGGGAACAGCTGCTGTCCTTGGTTCATAGTCAGAAACTCCAGACTGTAATTATACACCTCAGCAAGATAGATGAACTTGGCAGCAAGAACTACTGTTTGCCTTTTCATTAAGGCTAAGTAGTCCGGACGAAACTGATGCAATTGTTCCCTTAGTCTGTCTTACCTGACCTCTTTCCACACTGGGGCTGATGGGAGAGCAGCAGTACAGCTGTGACACAGGTCATTTAGGATGACATTCACTGGGCCGTGCTCATATTGTCAGGCTATCTCAAACACATCTTCACGAGTAGTACTGTTTACTTCCAGTAAGGCAAATTCTGTTTTGTGAAATAATGAAAATGTTTGGCTTTTATTATAGTGAAGATGGATGTAAAGTTGAAATGTCAAAAGCTAAGCAAAACAGGATAATAATTAATCACTTCCGTGGGCAGGCAGGTGTTCAGCCATCTCTAGGAAAGCAGGACTTCATCAAGCATAACAGATACTTGGAAAGACAAACACTGTAATTCTAAATGTTCCCCCTTCTTCCATCTCTCACTCAACTTTTATTGCTGAGAATGATGTCATATGACATGGGATATCCCTTTGATCAATCAGGATCAGCTGTCCAGGCTGTGTCCTCTCTCACCCTTTTGCTCACCCCCAGCCTCCTCAACAGAAAAGGCCAGGATGCTGTGCAAGCACTGCTCAGCAGTAACTAAAACATCCCTGTGTTGTCAACACTGTTTTGGTCACACATCCAAATCACAGCCCCGTAGGATCTGCTATGAAGAAAATTAATATAATCTCAGCCAAAACCAGTAAAGCCAAGAAAATCTAGGTATAGATCTGACTTCTATTTAGGTACTGATTCTACCTCTTTGCTTTTCTAAATTAAAATACATTAAAATACAAGCTGGTCTTTTTAAACAAGATAAGTCTAACATGATGAAAACCTAAAATACTTATTAATGGTCTTTTACACCTTTCTCAGATGACAAGTACAAGAGGACAGGCAATGCATTTGAAAACTGATAATTGAGACCAATTTTCTTAAAACCTCTCTTTGGCAAGTCAGATATTCTGCTGGCAGATGGCAATTGAACTTCCCTCATCTGACCCCATTTTTCCATGTTGAAAAAAAAGTAAGGGTACTGCCTTCAGTTACAGTGCTATTTGATTTTTTAAAATGTGGCTTGCTTATATACAGACTTACTCTTACTTACTCTTTTGACACAAATTTTAAATCTGGGACTGACCAGACCATTTAACAAGCTAAATTATCTGTTTTGATGGTAATGGGTCCACTAGTCAAATTAGGTATATTTTTTTAATTGCATCTGCTTCTTATCAGCACTTTAGCTGGTTGACTAAAGTGAGCATTTTTTAATACTGCATTTCTGTACCATCTTTTTCAACAGAGCTTCCAGATATTGAATGAGTAGCATTGTTTCAATTGGAAGATACAGTCCAGGTGAAGTCAAGGGACAGTGACAAATATTCAGCACTGTTAAGTCAGGACACTTATTAGGGTATGTAATTACTGGGTTTAGGGCACATAAATGCTGCTGTTACTGTCCTGTAGCCACCCTGGCCCCTTTACAAATCCATGGCACTGTTGCAGTAAATGACCTTACTCTCTATATACAGACCTTCAACTGCTTGTTGTCTTTTAGTATTCTATCCAGGAAGTTGTCATCTCAAGTGTATATGATAAAGGCCAGCAGTTTTCATGGCAGGTCTTTAGAGTCCATTTAAGACAGTTTATAGTAAATGGTAAAGATGGCCTCTGCAAGGAAGGGTATGCAGTAGCACCTTACATTCCAAGTTCAGCAGCTGGGCCTGGGAAGATTTTTTTGTCAAGTTACTGTTACATTTCATGGGCACTATAGTATGAGCATCAGCAGAAAACTTTCTACTAGAGCCAGGGCACTCCCAATTTCCGGCTGGGCACAGTTCAATCAGGTACATTATGCACCCCAGCTGGCTTGGGTGCTCACAATAAAAATAATTTGCTTTGATATAATTTACTACAGTGGTACTGAGTAGAAACTTCTGCCAGAGGATAAGATACCTGAAAATGAGCATGGTAAACATTTTAAAGTATTTAAAAAATGTGAAGAGTCATGTAGATTCACTCAAAACCAAATGCCTATCATCTCCAGAGAAAAGCAAAAAGTGTCCTACAGGATTTCCTTCTTGCACGTGAAATAGCGTTTGAATGGGTAGTAGGTAAGATACAAAATTTTAGCATCAACAGAGTAACACAAAGTTTTATCTTTCCATGCTTTGATGACCGATGAAGAATCATATTATAAAGCTTTTCTGATGGCTCTAGATGTGTCCTGAGAAAGTATGTTTTACAAAACTTTACAGTAATGACTGTATTAATATCTTTTATACTAAAAACCCTATGTTAGATGTTTCATTTATGGGGAAACAGGCATGTCATTTGTCAATAGAAACCCAAGAATTCATCTGCAAAAATAAGACCAGAACTTGCTCTGCCTGAACCTCTGTGTTCTATTTGCCGTGTCACACTGCTCTGTATTCTTCAGCAGAAGTGCTGTACCAATTCTTATTACTCTGTTCTTCATTGACCCTTTCCCATGATAACCCAGAGCTCACTCATGATAACCCACAGCTCACTCAAAGTAGCGTGTCTTTCCAGTGAGGTTGTATGATTTTGTGATGATTGGTAATACACTTCCATATTATATTTTGTGAAAAAAATACTTCATTTACATTCATCGTGTCGCTGAAATCATATGGCCACATACTAGAACTCATGATATTTATGAATAATAAGCAAGAATTACAGAGTTGCAATCAGTTCAGAGGTTTCCTTCTTACAATTCATAGAGAATTCCTGTAATTCATAGGAGATAATTGTATTCACAGAGTTTGAGGACTGGATCAAAAAGTTATTAGAAGCAGTACAGAAACCTAGATCTTAAGCTTGAACCTTCACTGAGACTTTTAAATGGAAGCATTTTTGCTTTGATTTGAGTTCATTCACATCCTATCAAATGAGATCATTGAAAAAAGGAGGAAGGGTGGGTGAAAAGACAGAAATTAAAGGTTATACATCTTAGGTGGCTGGCATGTCGTTCAGTTTAAGTAGGATGCATTGTTAAACTCACCCTCTTTCCTGTCTCTGTTTAACTCTGCATTTCCAGTACTTAATATTTTAAGTTGTTTTCATAAGGAAATAAGGCCCATGAAATCTCACTTTTGCTGCCCTCCACAGCAATAACTCTTGAGACTTTTCATGAATTAAATAGTAGAATAAAAGCCTCCAACTTTGAAGAAGTTGGTCATACAAATTGTTCATGAGAACTCATTAGTCAGGAAGGAAAGAGACACACTCAGTTAAAGCCATGCAAGACTCAGATCTTGTGTAGCTGGGTTAGCCAAAATTGCACACATGATCACTGGCTCATCAGTGTGCCAGAAAGGTTAGGCTGAATCCACTTAGTTCCTGCTGTAATTCAGAATGACTCTAGCAAAGCTGCATCAGAGTTGAATTTTCCTCAGACTTGTTAGAAAGGAGTCAGGAGCTCTTTGAAGTAGTTGCAGTCATAGTAAGCATGGTTTGGGCTTGACAGTAGCAGAGACTTCCCAGTGAGTAGCCAAACTGAGCTAACAGGTCATGTCTCAAAACCTACCTGCAGGCAAGGGGGAATGGGCAATGAGACGGGCTGTTTCAAGAAAGGCACATCAAGAAGCTCAAGAGCCAAACAAATCAGTTCCTATACGAAGGTAACAGAGAAATATAACTTGAAGCTAATGAAACGGGAACAGAAGGTGAAGTATAAAAATACCGGAATTTTAATTCAAATACTTTCCAGTAGCTAAGAGTGAAAGTACCACGAAGTCTGTTTAGATATCATCTGTAGAAACTGCTAGGCAGATGTAAGGCTCAACAGCCATTTTCTTGGGTATTCTGGTTCCACATTATGTGGTGGGTTTTTTAATAATTTATCTTAATCTCCTTTGAAGCTATTAGGTTAAACAATAAGAAACAAACAAAACCTCTTCAAGATGCAGAATACCTGTTCTTGGCCATTTTCTTAATTATCGTGGGTCAATCCCAGTGGACAGCTAAGTACCACACCAAATGCTTACCCAGTTTCCCCCTGCTATCTCCAGTGGGATGGGGGAAGAGGGAAGGAAGATTAAAAGCAAGAAAATTTGCGATCAACAAAAAAATAAGAATTGTTTAATAAGTAGAGGAGAAGTGATAGAAGAGAGAAAGGAAACAAAAGTGATGCAAAGACAATCACTCACCACCTCCCACAGGTAGCCTGATGCCCACCCAGTTCCCAAACAAAAGATGTGTAACTTCCTAAACCGTCTCATTTCCCTGCTATTGGTGAACATGATGTGACATGCTGTGGAACTTGTCTTTGGTTAGCTTGGGACATCTGCCTCCTAACTTATTGCCTCCTCCCCTATGTGCTGCTGGGCAAATTGAGAGACCAAGGCAGCCTTGATGCTGTGCAGACACTGTTCAGCAAAAGCTGGAATATTTTTGTGTAACCAGTGTCATTTTGGTCAAAAATCTAAACCGCATGTGAGCTGCTATGATGAAAATTAATTCTGTCCTATCTGGACCCAGTACACTTACATAGGAGATTCTTAATACCAAGCAGGTATACTCTTCTACTCTGACCTTTCTCAATAAAGTGTTCTTTCAAGATATACCTTATTGCCATTCTAAAGAAAAAAATTCTTCATTTTAACGATTCCATTAAGACTTTACATACAGAGACCTCAGGATTCTTGTGGGAGGAAGGCTGGGATCTGTCTGTCGGTTTAAATGCATATTTTAAGATGACTTACATTTTGTTCTATCAGTAAGTGTTCTTTCCTTCTCTTCCTACTGTTTTCTTACCAATACATGCATGCATGGGTGCTGCTCATTTCTCAATTCTGACGCTGTCACTTTTCTTTCTAACCAGCCTTCTGTGCTGGTGACTGCCGCTATAGCACTTTTGCTTTGGCTGGGCGGGCAGAGTGAATCCCAGTGAAGCAATTCATCAGTTATGAAACTCCCACCAGAAATTTTAATATCAGCACCTGTGATCGATGAAGCCAGTCTTCCAATCAGTGTATGGAGTATTTTAACACATAATTTTCACAGTGTTAAAGTGAACTTCTCATGTAAATCCCCAACTCATAGTATGTGGAGAGCCTAGCCGCCTTGAAGAAAAGCATATAAAATGTATAATGCATATTTTATTCAGCACTACCATTCTTTCTCCCCATCTTTCAGGGTTTCTTTCCTTTGTCACTGCCCTGTCCTACACATATGTAATTTAGTGCCCTAATTTGGTCACAGCTCTTCCTATCTCATATATACCCATGCACATTTATGTACATGTCAGTGTAATACACGCCTAAGCCATCTGGTATCTTTCCTTGCAAATGTTCACACAGAAATTTGACTGTGAGTAAGGTTCTGAACCTGCCTGTCCAAATGGTCCATATTTGTTTGATTTTTCTAGCAAATGCATAGATCCTATTAGTGAGACTGATCCAACATATTTCCATGTGTCAGCTGTACCTGCTGCAAGTGTCATTCTGTTCAGTGATAACAGGACTTGCATCCTAAAATAGAGAGAAAACAAGAACATCAGGTCCTTTTGAGGATCTGAATTGCTTTTTCTACCATCTGCTGACCAATGCTTTGAAAGAAAGAAAGTCTGTGTCTGGATTGACACCTTCCTTCTTTCTAAGCCAATAAAAGATCGGCCTGTTAAAGAGCCCAGACATGCCATGTTTGCAGGAGAAGCTTATTAGAACGTAAAATGTCACTGGTATCATATGTTTGCAACTCATTGCAGTATACAGGAGCCGATACAGGTATTCATTTAGTGTATTTGTTACATTTAATTATTCTTTGAAATGGCTTAATTTAACTAAAATAAAACTATTTTATTTTTATTTTTTTGTGATACAGAAATTGCAAAACAAGTTACCCAATGGGAGAAAAAGATGTGAAGAGATGCTTGACTCCCTTGTTTTATTGTTACATATACTTTGGAAAGATCTTTTAGATATTGCTGTATGAATACTTTTTTCTTTAGTAGGTACATAACCAAAGTTGGAAATCGTAGGAGTTAGAAGTTACAATGCAGGAGCCCATTTAATTATCATTATGATGTGTAGAAATGTTTGCATGGCTGGTAGGAGTGTTTGGGGCAAAGCAGTTCCTTTCTCTGAAGCATCTGATGTTAGCTAAAGAATAGTACCATTTTAAATGGATCAACTATCTATTCTAGCAGTGTGTGTGGAATAAGGAAAATAAAAAGTTTTCCTGATATTCAAATTTGGATATTCTGCATTTCATATATGTAGCTATACATTGTCACTTCATCCATTGTTTTTTCATGTAAAATTCATTTCATGTGAAATCAGCCATTATTAAATTCCATTTTATATTGTCCAATAGGGCATCGTCAATCACCCAGGGAAAGGTACTCCTATATGTTAGTCCAATAACATCTCCCTTGTATAACAAATTAATTTTAATTGTAACCATTTAATTAAAGCAATGTTTACTTGGTGGTAATTTCACTGTATTCAGTACAACACTGACACAATGAGCTCTTTTTGAAACTGCATGGAAATTCTCCTGTATTCTAACCTTAAATACATTCAGCTGTACTGAATTACTGTGGAATTCTGCCTGGAGCCTGTAGTCATTGCAACCCTAACCTCGTAGACAAAGGTCTAGTGCTGAATCAGCTCACCTTTGTGCTCTCACAGTCCCAGTATGCACTTGATAGTGGGACAGACCATGGCTGTTTTCACTTCTGTTGGCTTATGAAACACTCTATTGCTTTGACTTGAGCACAGCCACAGCACTATTGCTGTGTGGAATTTTGCTGTTCCTGTTATACGGTCCAATTTTGGTCACACATTTTGGTCACCATTGAAAAATCTTCCTTCCAGGGCTTTGCAGCTCTCTTTTATTGTTCAGACAGGTTGGAGCTCAGGAAGAAATAATTTCACTGATCTCAGAGTGACCATGCTAAGAGGTGAGCTAAGCAGCTATTTCTGCCTCTGCAATGTGTACCATACATGTTGTTTTCTTTGCCATTTGTGACACGAGATGCCTGATATTAGCTGAGCCAATATGTATCTACTGATCAGCAGGTACAGCTGCAGGAAAATTAGTGGAAGGGATTTGTCTTAATACCTCTTATTGCTAGGCTATTTGAATTCACTTCTGTTTCTTCCCTTGGATATCATCTGCACAGAATTTGCAGTTTCCCAATAGCTTTATCAAACGGTAGAAGGAAATAGTCATGTGCGTATGCATTGTTCTTGTAGGACAGACACACTAGACCTGTGTGGTGTGCCACTGTGTCACGATGCTGCAGTGGTGTGCATCTCATGACCCAGAAAAATCGTAACTGTGTTAGCATGACTGAGCAAAGGCTAATTATCCCTTCCTTTGATTACTGTAAGTAGTCTGACTTCCCTAAAGAGCCTGCGATTACGGTGGTGCCTTTGGTGCCAGAACTAGCTCATCTGGTGCTATCTGGGAGGAGGGAGTTGGGGACTTCTTGCAGCAATTTATTGCATAGTGTAGGCATATGCTTGAAATCTTCACACACATTTAATTCTCTTCCACTAGAGGCAAAGACATCCCTAAAAATGTTTCTAACAATTTTCCCTTGTGTTCTTACCTCTCAACCTTATCTATCTCCCTTAATCTGTTAGCCTCCTGTACTTAGTACTGCCTTTCTTATCTTCCTGGGTGGCCTTTTGTCCCACTTCCGCTTATATCTTCTCCTTGCCAAGTTCCTGAGCTGGTCCTTAGAGCTGCTGGTACTTCAGTTGCACCATTGACTGCTCCTGGCTCTGCTTGTGTGCCTCTGGAGAAGGTGGCTACTAAGCTTTTTAACATTTCCTGCCTGTTATTTCCTGCCATACATCCGTCAGCTTTGTCCTTTTATCTGGTTTGTGTTTAATTTCTTTTGCTAAAGACCCAAGAGGAAAGGTTATAAGCACTGAGGGCATGAGGGGTAGAGTCACAGCACTGACCTCCCACCTGTTCCCGTGCTGTGGGAGAGGTGAAAATGAAGAGAGAAAGTAGTTTGGGCTGATGGCCAGCAGAAGCAGGTGACACCGGCTGCATTTCAAGGGAGCCAGAGAGCAGGGCAGAAAGCCAAAGCTTCAGTGTAAATGCTAGAGTTTAGGCAGGCCTGGGTTCCGGTCAAACCTTCATACATGGACTCATCAAAACCCCAATCAAATTAACATAAAATATATGTATATTTTAATGCTGTAAGAGTCTCATACTCCATAATTCCCCTCATCATGCAATAAAACCCTTGCACTTCTCCCATTCTCCCTGTCCCCCAGTCTGTTCTCACCTTCCACTTGCACCTAAAGGCATTTTGTCCGCAGTTTCACTGGCCTATGTGCTCTATGGGTACTTTTAGTCTGTTCAGAAATTCACAGGAAATGAGCTCAAAATTACTATGTGGCCATCCCTTATCCAGTCTGCAGAAAGAAATGTGATTTTTTAGCAAATCATAGTAAAGTAACGCTTAAAAATAACATGTATTGGAATGTGCTAATGACTATTCATTGAGCATATTTTGACTAACAAAGAGTGATTTCTTCATGTAGATTTTACAAAGAAATATACAAAAATGCTGAAGACAATAAATAATACTTTAGCCACTGGTGTCTAAATAGTCTCACGGGGTTACTCTTGTAGGTGCTGTTTGCTGTTCTTTATTATCATCATTTATTGTAGCATAGAAAGGTTATGGGTACGCAGTGAAGAAAGATACAGAAACTTATTAATAATTGTATTTTATAAAATGGGAAAACCAAAGTATATTTAGCTTTTCATCAAAGCATGGCTTGAATATTTAAGGGAATTTTCAGAAGTATATTTCTCAGAAAGCTGGAGATGTAATAAAAATGTGTCTTCCTTCTGCATGGCTCATTGCTTTTTCTCACAGGAAAATTCCACATCACCCTTGGCCTGTGACTGCACAGATGCGTCTTACAATGAATAAATTTTGTCTGCTAGTGAACTAAGGACAAATGGCAGTGGCACAAAAGGCCAGAATAGTGACAGCAGTGATATCACCTGCTACCACCAAAGAAACAGGGCATCATCCCTTCCACTCCTTCCAGTCCCATCTCATCTCTGAAATGACTAGGTCTCATGATTCTTGCTTTAATTCCAGAGAAAATTAGTTGTTTTCATTTCTCTCATGTCTCTGTCTTTCTTATAATCCCTCTTCAGATACTGGAAGGCCTTTTCTTCCCCAGGCCTGACCACCCCATAGGAGAGTTATTCCAGCCCTCTAATCAGTTTGAGATAGACTCAGACGATGTTTAGACTTTATTTTGATAATTAAGGGTGCTGGAGAGCACTTAGTTTTGGGAGATAGTTGTGGATAAAGGAGCACCAGAATGTGGCAAAGCAGCCAGTGGTAATTCTGGTGAACCTGACTTACGTGGGAATCACAGATGCTATTTTGTAGCAGCATGTAGGTGCAGGTATGTTACTATTTTCTAGGGTATCTACATGTATGAGGGCTGAGAAACTCCCTCAGTTTAATTTTGTTCTTTTTCAGTGGCAACTTCAAGGTAAACCAGTTCTAATTCAGGAACTTTATATTTGTGTCAGCCCAACTGTGTGGCAAGAAATGTTCTCCACCTCTAAAATATACTTGTGCCTCTCAGATAAGCTGTGGCATTACATTTTTCAGCACTGAAGCAATTTAAGGGAGTATTTGTGCATAGCTGTTCCTGGGTACTTATTTCTGCCCCTGTGCTCCAGGTTGTTGTCCCCTTAGTTATGGTAATACAGCTAAGTGGTGCTTATCTGAAAACCAAAATAATCCACCAAAAGAGGAATAGTTTTAGTGACTGGGTTTACAGCCTAGCAACACAAATTGCTATTTGTCAAAATGCCTTACAGGCATAGAAGTGAGAGGTTAGATCAGGAAATGGGCTTCTTATATCTGTTTCACTGCTAATTTACCTTATTCAGGAAAAGGTCCTGGCCTTCCTGTCCCAGTCTTCTCTCTCCTCTAGTTTCAGAGGTGTTGTGTCCTGAGCTTGGTCATGTGCAGTTATCGGGTGCCCCGAAGGTAAACAAAGTTCAATAGGGCTAGGGGGTTTGGCTGAGCCATCAGTAAATCATTAATCCATTCTCATGTAAAATGTTAGTAAGGCACCACTATTGGTCAGAAGATACTCAAAGCTCAGTATGATGTTCTTGACACGTTGAATAATGTGTTTCATATGAATGTGCAAATTGGTAGCCACATTTCATACAGGCACAAGTAAGATAACTTGCTACCTCTTGTTTTTTCTTGCTTGAGAATGGCTTAACAGTAACTGAATCACTTTGAGAAAATAGTGTGCTTAGCCTGTTGGTTAAGTTTTTAGGAAATACTCTTGACAATGGTTAGTTGGAAATGTTTTGTTCGCTTATGGCCTGTGGGAATGAAATCTACGCCTGGGTGAAGGATGACTGTGCAAATGCAGTGATACTGAGGTGCAGTTCTGCTTTGTTCTCCTGGGGAAGCTGTGCCTCCAGAAGCTTGGTGAGCTAGCCTACAGCTTGGGCTATGCTTTGTTTGTCTTTTGATAGAGAAGTTAGATACTTTTCTAGGCCCTGTGATCAATCACTATTGATATTTGATACTTCTGTGTTGTATTCTTCCTCATGGAGAATGACATGGAAGAGGTTTGTTCTTCTCTTTCTGTCAACTCCTTAATTACCATCTCTTTTTCTTTCTCTTCTCTCAGTGTGAACAATTTTGTTTGCCTCTTAATAGACTGTATCACTTGAAAAGGACCTATTCATAATTTGCTGTTTCCTGCCGTGTGGCTGACAAAATAAGGAGCAGGACATACCACTCTTTGCAGTCTCTCTGCTGGGCTTAGCATATTGTTCTGTGTGCTCCAAAACTTCCCATTAAAAAGTAGTCCGAATACTTTTCAAACACCTCAAACGTTGTGTCTATCTGATCAGAAAAAAATAGTGTACCACGTCCAGCAGTGAGCCTGACACGATAGCAGTGAAATCAAAAAATATAATAGCACAAACTTATTGCCAGGTAAGAGAGACTTACTCAAACTGGCTAAAGCTTTTTTTTTTCCTCCCTCGTCTAAGGAAGTTTAAGGACTATGCTGATTCTGGTTTTTAATAGTTTATTAGCAAAAATAAAGCATTTATGTGTCCGTACTGACAATTACATAAATCTTAGATATAATAGCAAATAAGGAAGAACCGTATGACTCTGTAACTTCCATGCGAAAAGGCAAAAGAACTGGCAGGAATCCTCAACATACAAATAGAGGCATTGTGTTGCTACACTGGAAGTTCTCTGTAAATGGTCTATCATCTGTGAAATCAAGGCTTGCACAGCAGTTGATAGGTCTTTGGATATTAGTATTAATAGAATTTTAAAAACCACTTTTTTTTTTTTTTTTAATTCACCATCTGTGTAGTAAAGTCAATAGTAGGAAAATTAGGCTCTGCTTTAAATAGCCATGACTTGCTTGATTAATTAGTTTCAGAACATTATACAGTACCTGTATTCGTATCCTGGGCAGCTTCAAAATTGTGTAAAACCTTATTCTTGCAGAGTTTTATGTATCTACTACAGCAGTTGTTTACATGTATTCTTTTGAGGTGCAGTCGTGGCTGGTTTTTTTAGCTCCACTGTTATGTGTAGTATTGTATTCTGTGTGTTTTTGTTCTTGTGACGACTGCCTCATGTATCAGCTGTTCAGACATCCAAGACCATGGTGTGAGTTGGATAGCCTAGTTATTTTTCCCTTGTGTTGGGATTCCCACTCATTTCCATGGAAACCTGAAAACCTGGAGGAATAAAGCACAGGAGTGAGTGCCAGTGTAGTTGTAGGTCTGGCTGAGTTTCCAGTCTAAAAACCTGTATTTTAAAGGGTTTAGGTTTTAGATTTCTTTCTTATTCAAACCTGGTTTTATTTTCCTCATGAAGTGTTATAAACACACGTTCTTACATACATGTTTTTCAATACTAATAGTATGTCTTAGAATAATATACTAATAGAATACTAATAGAATGGGCACACATGGACGTAAGTGCATACTTAAGTGTGTGTGTGTGTATATATATGTGCATACACTGATACACATACATAAACAGACACACATGCATACATGTGTCAGACAAAAACACATTAAGAAACAGAGGTATTAAAGTCTGTAAGAAGCATATAACTTGTCCACACAGTAATTCTAATGGCTGTCACTTTGAAGACTTAATCAAAAACTAACAAAAACTTGAAGCACGGTAGTGGGATCTTAGATTGACAATGAAAGATACATGAATATGACTAAATACACTTTTTAGTGAAATAACCTAAAATATGTATACCTCCTTCACAAAAAGTCAGAAATTTAACCATTTCATTTTGCTTCTGAGCAGCTGGTTCACAGCAAATTCTGTGAGTGAGTACAGAGACAACCAGAAGAGGTAACAAAATGGAAGATGAAAAAGAATTTAGAAAATAAATGAACGTGAAGTCACAGATCAAAAAACAGACTTGATCAGGACAACCATCTTGAGTAGTACTTTCTCTGTGTTAGTTTTCAAATCTCACTAGCACCACTACGTAATACATGATGATATTGGCTTTCTGCCAATATCATCATATATTACCTAGTTCTTTGGCTTTCTGCAACCTATAGTACCAGTTTTTACTCCTTCCCTTTATGTTATAGCAGGAATATCTGACTGCATTTTGAAATCATCTGTACTATAGTATGCTGCTATTTTTTTCAGCCACAGAGGCACAGAAACTGGAATACTATGACTGAATGTGAAAATTTAATTTGGAGATACGAACTGTGATTAAAAGACAGTTCCCCCTTCAGATTGGTTATGCTCCAGTTCACAACAGGGTGTGATGCATGTAATCAAGAAAGAGAAAAGAACAACAGAGATAGTCTCTAAAACTGTTTTATAACTGGTATTATAAAAACTATCTATAGATGTCCTCAGTGATTTCAAATAAGTGTGAATAAAACTTACAAAAATATGGAATAAATACAAAGATCTTAGTCTACATCTGAATTCCTGTACCTTTAATTTCCTACTGCCTGGTTTTCAGCTCTAGCAGCCACCTCAGCATTAGCAAACACAAGGTTCTGGGACTTAGATGGAATTTAAGATTTGTGACTGCATACTGTAGGTAGTTAGCTAATTCCATAAACATACTATTGTAGATCAGCTTTGGAGAACTTTGGAAGAGGGGAATGGAGATTTTATAGGAAGACTCTTCATCTGTGTCTTAAGCATGAAGAAAAGCCCTCTCAGAAAAAATGGTAGTTTATAATATTAAATGGTTTTCTGAAGGACGCTATTTGTAGCATCAGTTGCACAAAAATGTAATTTTTCAGTAAAACAATAATCTTTGTAGGTGTTTTGGTTGCAAAGAGAAGCTTGAGTACTTTAACGTAAAGTCCTGATAGCTAGAAAGCAAAACAGAGGAATAGAAACTTAGGTATTTAAAATCTTGTAGTGCTAAAGCCAGTCCATTCATTGGAGGAAGCTGAAACATGCTTTCTGAAGGTTTGGGAGTGGCAGTGCTGGTGGTGGAAATTCATGCAAGGTTCTAGAGATACTCGCTAGTAGATTTCAATCCTTTTATAGCTTAGGAATCCTGCTTGAGAGCATCTCACAGTCTTTGTTAGCTTCTTAAATATTACTATATCTCTCACAATGAGATGCCTATATGCACCATGGTGCTTGAATGAAGCATTTATAATTGCCTGAAATTTCAGAGAATATCTGGTAACCTACATAGACATACTGGTATGCCCCAGGTAGTACTTGGAAACTCTGGGTTAGACTCCGGGGACAAAATCCTGGCCTTGTAAGTCAGTGGGTTTTCATTTGACCTCAGTGGAAAGGGCTTTTCATTTTCAAGTCCCAGTCTGATGCAATATTGGAATTGTCCTCAATTTGATCTTTATAAATGTTGGTCATTTGCAGCCCTGTTTCATTATGCTCATAGCAGAATAAGAAATTAAAAAGTGAGCAAAAGGGAGAATGTTCTGGGTAAGATCTAATACAGAGTGAAGATATAACTACAATGGCTCACCTGCATCTCAGTTTCTAGAGCTGCTGTCATACAACTTTATTTTTAAGTAAGACAGAGCAGGGAACTGTATGGATCTCTGCATGCCATATATATGAGTAAAGCTTGTAGCAGACTAATAGATATCTTGAAATGGGAATCACCAAAAACATTCATCAAAACCAATCTGATGTTCTTAGTTGCCTCTCTTCCTGCTGGTTTCCCCATTTAGTGTGTTTATTTATCCTAGGCTACTGTCATTCTCATGTAACAGCTCTCTGATCTGAGAACTGAATTTGTAGCTTGTAAAATTGTAAAGTGATAGGTGTAACACAAGGTAGGTTTTAAACACACACAGAAGTCCAGTGTTATTCTAGGGCTCTGATTTCACCTCTAGGATAACTTCTGAATCTAGTGGCTGTCAAAAATTTGTGATGCTTTTCTGATCTGCAGTTTCCATTCTTTTGAGAATGCACAATTAATATGAAAAAAAATGTACGTAATTCTATGACTTGCTATGAAGATGCAATTCCTGCCTTTGTTTCTGCTAATCATCAATTTTTTTCCCTTCAGTTTTGGGAAACGTATTTGTTTTACTGTATCTTTTGCAACTCATTTTCTCCATAGTGTTTATGTTCTTATATGTCTTCAGGTAATTCTAATATCATAGAATCGTAGAATGGTTTTGGTTGGAAGAGACCTTGAAGATTATTTAGTTCCAGCTCCCCTGCTATGACCAGGGACATCTTTCACTAGACCAGGTTGCTCAAAGCCCCATCCAATCTGTCCTTGAACACTCCCAGGGATGGGTCCTTGAACACTCCCAGGGATGGGGCACCCACAACTTCTGTGAGCAACCAGTTCCGGCGCTTCACTACCCTCATAGTGAGGAATTTCATCCTAATAACCAATCTAAATTTACCCTCTTTCAGTTTAAAGCTATTCCATCTTGCCATGTCACTATATGCCCTTGTCAAAAGTCCCTCTCCAAGTCTCTTGTAGCCCCTTTAGGCACTGGAAGATGCTTTACAGTCTCCATGGAAGCTGCCTTTTCTCCAGGCTGAACAACCCTAGCTCTCCCAGCCTGTCTTCATAGGAGGGTTCTCCAGCCCTCTGATCATCTTCATGGCCCTCCTCTGGATTTCCTCCAACTGATCCATGTACTTGTTTTGGGGGCCCCAGAGCTGAATGTGCTCAGGCTCTAATGTTTGTATTTACTCAATCTCCATCTGGAGTTTTACTTTTTTGTGGCTTTCTTCTCTGTATGAAAGCAGTTGGATGTTTTCAAGTAATGTACTTCTGGAGTATACATTTCCTACCTTTACTCATTGGTGATAGGGAGTTGTTAGGCTAAATATTCCTGCTGGGCTTTGACAACATGAGTGTACACGCACATGTAATTACTTGTATTGCTTGTAGTGTTATAGTGCATATGGACTGCAATCACAATCCAGAACTTTATTTTGCCAAATGCTGTACTAACATATGCCCTGCCCAGAAGACTTACAGTATAAACAGATAAATATGTTTCAGTTTTTATGTCAGTGGGACATGACATGAGCTCAAGGATCTGCATATTGTATTTCATTATAGGCCAGTGTGATCTAATATACAGAGCAAGCATGCATGACTTTCAGCACATTGATGTGGTCTATCTTTTTATTTCATTGGGTAGAGACATATTTTTGGATATTTAACTCTTTCATTTGTACATCTATATGTATATATATATTTACAACATCTGAGTTTGCATGCAAGTTTAGTTTTAGTTCTCTGTGGATATAATACAAGTGTGTGATATCTGCATCATGTATCAACTCTTTAGGATGTACAGCTCAGAGGAATAATTTTGCATTATAATATGTGGTGTTTAATTATTTTGATAAATCTTTGAACAATTTTGACCTTTTTTTATTCTGAAGGTCTTCTACAGACATGCCAACCTTTGGTTTACGCAAGAAGTTGTCAAAACTGTATAAAATCACAAAAATTAGAAGCACTAAGCCTTTTTGCTGTTGCAAATTTTATAAAGGCAGATTCCCATCCTGTTGCTGGCACCGTTCGTTTCCCATAGGTGGTAAGAACAGCCAGAACTTTGGACATCCTGTTTCAATGTCTTTGGGAGCCAGAATGTTTTTTCTGCATAAACGGCTTTCTTTGCATTTGCCAAGAAACATTCTCTCACCCAGACAGCATAATATCTATATTAAAAGTATATTGTCTCCTCAGAAATGCTGCCTCAGATCCTACATTTCATGTTAAGGATTTAACATGAAATTTGGGAAGAAAAGAAGCCTGGGAAGTGGGGAAGCACCTGCACTTTACAACACTGTCTTTCTCCTGCATCAGATCAACTCTTTCAGAGTGTATGTAAAATAATGCACAGACGTACTTCCATAAATCTCCTTAGCTTTAACTCTGTTACCCAAGGATGAAAAGGACCTCTTTTTATGCAGAATTCACTTCAGTCCTTTCACCTAGTTGTCAAAACAAAACCTAATGATGCAGTTTCCCATCTTTACAACATGAATCAAGGAGATAAAATCTTTACACCATTGGTCCTGCGTGGCTGGTGGTATAATAGGAGAGTATGTCACAAAACTGACATTAAGGATGCAGAGATGTAATTTTGAAACTCTTAGTTTTCATTCTTTCATCCTCATAGCATACAAACATGAACAGAGTTAATCAGATTCTTTCTCACTGTACTTGAGTAACTGTATTAACTTAAGTCAGAAGGCAAAGTTTTAACTGAAGGCAGAATACGGATTGCTCTACCAAATTGGTCTTGTTTGACCGCTTTGAATTATTTAACAACAGTTCTTTCTAGATCTTGAAGCCGCTACAGACAGCATAAGAATCTGAAGCAGGAAATCTCTTTTGTGCCTTGTTAAGAATAAATGTGCTTTTCCATTTGCTTTAAAAAAAATCCATATTTATAATAGAATTTACAGGTGCTCTGATGTCAGAGTGACAGCAAGAAATGAAAGATAATTGAAAAACATAATAAATACATATTAATAAATTAAAATAAAATCACTTCGTGGCTGTCCTTTCATTCCAGGAGTTAAAGGGGCACTCTTTATGCCAGCTTAATTGCATTCTAAAATTCATGCAATCACTGAAATTGCTAACTGTGCTGGTAATAACAGGCCTACTTTAATGTAGCACTTTTTCAGGCCTTGTATGGGCCACTGGGTCACTGTGCAATAGTTATCACTACCCTTGCTGTCATCACTGTCCTAGGAAAATATCTGGGCTTTACTGTACATTATGCTACAAAATCCTGTCCATTTGGGCTGTGTTTCTTCTTTCCTTTTTTTCCTTAGTTTTTTTTTCTTTTACCACAGAAATTGCTATAAACAAGTTTTGAGCAGAAAATTACCAATGAATATTCATTATTCTTGTGGTCTCTTTTTAATGTTTCAAGCATTGTGTTGTATAGTTTTAGTGTTAAAAGTATTCAAGTTATTGAACAACGGAAGTAGGTGCTCTTGTTTTGTGCAACAACTGCAATAATCTGTGATCCTGTGTAATTTATGCTAATTATATTAGAAGGGCCATGATTGATATTTTGCTTGCCTGTCTTATTAATTTATCAGTTAATTGTTGCATTTCTAATAGCTGTAAGCTATTTATAACATACCCTTTGCAAAGCATAATGGCCTGTACACTAATAGCAACAAACACTTCTGATACCATGTAGTTCTGAAATAGTACCCTCACCATTGCTGTGATTAGACAAAACCTAAAAACAGAAATAAGCTTTCATTGTTGTGGAGTAGCGAATGGTGAAGAAGGGATGCTAGTCTGTTCACTTAATAGTGACAGCAATTAGCTGGCTTTAACAGACTAAGAGATTTTTTTTTAACTCTCCTGTTTTCAGTGTGCTGACTGATAGTTTACTAAGCTGCAAGGCCTACATGGTTTTCTTTTAGAATTAAAAAGAACATATAATGAATAAATGTGTCCTTTTCTTTATCTGAAATATTTGTTTTTTGCGTGGTACATATCCACTACAGTTAGCTTATGTTTAATTGTGTTTAATCAAAACCTGAAACCCGAGTCCCATCTTTTTAATAATGCTTATTTCATGTGATGCTTTGGTCTGTTTTGTTCAAAAATGCTTATAGGTGTCTTCAATAATTGTCACTCTGATTCAGTGCCAGTGAAAATACTACTGTTTTCTACACTGGAAGCAATACTGGATCAACAAATGTTAACATGTATATTAGTTGTGGTATATTTTTGAATTTGGGGTACTAGAAATGAGATTTTAAAATCTGGTGTCCTAGTTTTTTAAGAACACAAATTGCATATATGTATGTTGTGACATATTTATACTTGCTAATAGCAATTTGTGGATGTGGTGACAGGCTTATACAAAAGCTTGTTGTGGACATTTTATTTCATATGTATCTGTGTATGCTTCTCAGCAACAATACATGATAGTACTAAATATGTTTAAATTGCTTGTTCTATTTTCTCCTTGGATTCAGAAAAATAGGTATTTTTATACATTCCTTGTTTAAAGGGTGAATAAGTCAAAGATAAACCTACAGTCTCCTCAATTCATTACAGACTTAGATAATGTAGGTAAGTTTTGGGGGATGAAACCTAACCCAATTAAAAGAAAAAATCACAAGATGCGCAAACAAACATCCCATTTTTACTTCAGAAACCATACTCCCTCGTTGAGGGAGGGCAGGGTGAGCCTGTGGCAGAATTGGAAGTGAAATTTGCCAAGCAGAGTAGGAAAGTTGAAGCCTTTCCTTTTCCCTCTCGTTTTCCATTATGATCTTTTAGTTTACAGCTTTTAAGAGCTGTAACTGTTACAACTCTGCTTCTGGCTGAAGTGTGGGAACAAGTCAGTGACTTTATGTTTCTGCAGAACTGTGTGCTTTTTTCCAAGCAGTTTGCCAGGCACAGCTCTGGGAGGTTGTTCCCCATCAAAGGGCCTCTAGGCCTGACCTGAATGTGGGTGATTCAAGGCAACAAAGAGGTTGAAACACAGCATGATCATGATTACAGTCATTAGGACATTCAAAGATAAAGCTAAAACTCTAAAGTTATGACCACTTTGACCTGAATTTCAGTGAATGTACTTCAGCTTTTTGTTGTCTGGTCTTACTTCTGCATATGGTGGTAGGTAGTACCCTGCATGATCCTCAAAAGTGGTGCAGGCCCCATATTTGTCTTGTTCTTTATTCTCTTAGGATTTTTTATAATAATTCAAAGATGTGTAGTGCTAATGCATTGAATGAGAGTTAGAGAAACAAACTCTTACAGCCCTTCCTTGGTAGGTACCTTTCAGCTAATAAAACAGGTGCTTAGATAAACATACATGCAAAAATGTTGACAAATAGAAATATGGAAACTTTCATTAGGGTGCTGTGCCCAGAAGACCATTGTATATACTTTTAAGATGTATATTAAGTAAAAGTGTTTCTCGGATTTGGTGCTTGTCCAGAACATAGGCTTCCATGAAATTAGTCTTTGATATTAAATCCTAGGAGTTAAATGTAAACCTGACTTTTGGAGCATATTATACCTCAGGACTTCCACACAGACAGTGTGTGCAAGTACAAGTTATACATGTTTGCCAAGGGTGGAACTGGACTGTTTTATAGAGACGGTACACCTGCCTTGCGTGCCTTCCCTAAGCTAGTGGGTTTTAAGCCTAACAGTGGAAGTGTAGAATATTTTGTGTTACTTGTGAGCCCTGTGTCTGTGAAATTTAACTCTGTATTTTGGTAAGTCTTATTGACTTCCTGATTTCTAAAAATTAAACATTTTCGTGTATTTTTTCTTTTAAAGCACTCTTCTTACCAATTTTCTTCCATAATATCATGAAAAATCTAGGTCTGCCATGAGCTAAATTATTTTTCTGCCTTTGTTTCTGTACAAAATACAACAAATTGTCACACTTCAAATTTAGAATTAGAAAACTAATCTTTCTGATGCCTTATATCCGTCATTTTTCAACACTTTGTGTTTGGGAACAGGGTTTTTAGAGGAAAATAAATCATGCTGGATTCAACAGCTTGAAGAGAAGCAAGGCTGCTGCTGATCCCTGTCCCTGAGTTCAGCCTGGAGCAGTGCTGAAGATTCACTTACAGCAAACACGTGTACACAAAGCACACGTGTGCACTGCATGTGCATATACATAAATACGTCCATGCATGGTTGCTCACACAGATTCCAGACAGACACTCAGAGAACTCTTGTGAACGCAAACATCATGCACACAACCACACACCCATCCAGACAGAAGGAGCAAGAAACCACATCTTTTGTATCATTTTAAGTCCAGCTAAGACTATTGGATAAAAAATACTGTAATGCCTTGATTTTTATGGATGTAACTCCATGCTAACAGAATTTCTAGAATAAATTCCGTGAATTTGGTGCAAATTTCGTTTATAATCATCAACAATACAGAAAATAATCTTCAAGAAATCTCATTTTTTTGAAGTTCCTGAAGGTTTAAGTTTCTTACCCCCCAGCTTCAAAGTAGCATGGATATGCTTCTTCTATTCATGACAAGGAAATTACAGTTCTTTTAAGTCCAAATTATTTCTCTGTACCTGTTTTTTCTTATTCTTACTATACATTTTATATTAACCTTACTTTGTGCTGCTTCTGAGTGCTTTGCTGACTGCACTGGAGAAATATGTAGACCTATTTTTTCTTATGTTATATTTAATTTCTTATTAAAAGGCCTTTGAATCAGAGACTGCTTCCTTTCAATGTCTGCATCTAATGCAAGGAAATGTGAGTTCTTGTATAAGCCTATCTGTATAACCAAAATATGGGTTGTAACAGGAACTTTGAAACCTTTAAAACAGTTTTTTTTCTTCTCATGTGAAAAATTCATACCTCTCCAGTCAGAAATGCTTATAAATAGGGGGAAGAAATAAACATGACTAACTATTAAAGCTCCTGAGACTTCAGTATTGCAAGGTCCTGACAGCATGTGCTGACACTCACCACCCTGACCCTTCAAAGATCAAGTGGCTGGATGCAGGACCAACTTGAGGACTGGTTAAAGGGTGGTGAAATTAGAATTGCTCATCTGTGTGGACATATTCTGGACATCTTCCCAATAGAAATTCTGGTTCATGTCCCAAAGCCTATTCACTGAGCTTACTCACAAAGTATCTTTATGGAGCCAGACTGATGAATGGTATCTTTGCTCCTAATAAAGAAATCCTATTCAGTGCGATTTCTTCTTGCCTCTAATTTCCACACTACTTTCTTATTCCTCATTTCTAAGATAAAAAAGGTAATAAGAGAAAGATGTTCAGATGACCTGTGTGCACTTTGGGTCTTTTCCACTCTAATCTGAGGCCAATGAGAAATACTTGAAAGGGTTCCCTGCTTCCCTCCAGGTTACTTCATTGAATCCCAGATGTATTTCCCCACAAAAAATATGGTGATATGTGATGAACTTGTGAGTTTAACCAGAATTCTGCTTATTCTGGCCTGTATTTAAAGATTTGGCTGCAGCCTGCACTGTTCATGTGAAAATGGAAGGATTGGATTCCCTCTGTGCATTACAGCAGGAGAATGACTCAAAAAATCCTGAGGATATATTCTCCTATTGTTCTGCAAGAAGGACTCTCCTTGCTATTAATAAAAGCTTTGTGTGTTCATCACAAGTGGAAGAGGGCAAAGGAGTAATTTATATTCTAGTCATTAATTTGCCCATGTGCCTATTTGCTCACTTTGTATTATGCACCCTCAGCTTGTAACTTTTATCTTTGCCGAGTTCCCCCTGGAACTCTGCTCTGGTTGTATGCTGGTATTTTCCTAAGGGGAAGATTCAAATACAGTACTTCTTTTATAAAGTTTGCCTTTTCCTGAAAAGGGTGTTCTGAAATATTTGAACTAAATTTCAGATGTCCATCTGAAGGCACCTGGGTTTGTCAGGGAAAGGTTCTGAAAGGAGATGGAATTTGCTTTCTCTTCTGCCTAACATTTCCTTAAACACTCCAATAGCTTGTTAGAGTAACTTTCTATCCTGCAGTTTTGTGTCTCTTTTGTCTCATAGATCTTAAAATAAGAAACAAGTACATTGAATGTATTTGGGAGAGTCATAGAAGTTTTCTGTCAAAATCAAGACCTTGAATTTTACTTTGCTCTGTTAATAACAGTAATAGATGACATTTAATAAAGAGGATTGAAAAATTAAGAACTGATTCTAAAGAACTGACTATGCAAATACAGTCATAATAAGACACAAGAATACTCTGTCAAAAACTTTGTTAAAACTGAGCTAAATGTTATCAACTACTCTCCCTTCGTCCACAAGTACACACATTTTATCCTAGAACACAATTAATTTACAAAACTGTGATTAGTAAGGCATAAATTAAGGTTCAGATATTGCTTCAGGTTTGGTCTGCTTAGGGGAGAGGAAGTCCTGCTGAAGCAGGTAGTGTTATACAACAGACATAGTTGGGGCCCATTGAAATAATTGATAAATGTCCCATTTACCAGATAGGTTAAACAGTGTCTTACAAAACATATCCAGTTTATAAAAATGTATTCAGATTACCAGGAGTCATACTTGAGAAGTATCATTACTAGAAAATTAATTTCTTTTGGAATACACAGACATGCTGGGAAAAAAGTTATGTTAGAATTTGGATATGCCTATTATTTTCTGAGGAGAGCAGGAGAAGGTCAGTTTGCAGTCTTTTTAGGAAGACTGCATGAAGTACTTATATAGTATGGGATACACTGCTTACATAAGCTATTCATCATTTTCCAGGTCATATTTCTTTGATTATGGATGTAGGAGCATTTTAAATGTGGGAAATACATGTGACATATATGTGACATATTTTGTTTCATTCCTTGAGATACTAGATTAAAAAAAGTTATTTGAATCCTTTCATTTTGACTTTCACGTGGAAGAAATAACATTTTCTTTATGTTATAAAAAGAGATGCTGAGCAAACTTTGACTATAACAATAATAAAGAAATCTTACCTGCAGAAATTTGATTCTTGCATCATAGGGGCTGAAAATCTGCTTTTACTGAATAACTTGAGTCACATGGAGATAAATTTTAAACTGCAATATTTTAATATAATAAACTCATTACATTTTCAGGAAATTATAATATTTTTCTCTGAACATTTTACTTTTATCGCATTATGAGTATATCCAATATTACTGATTAGGGAAAAGCAAGATTTCTAATAATTATAAGCAACATTCTTGGTTGACAATAACAATTATGCATATTCTAGTATTTAACAGTACTTACCATAGAATTTTTGAGGTCACAGATGATCATCTACAGAATCACAGAATCATAGAATGAGTCAAGTTGGAAGGGACCCCAGTGGGGCATCTGGTCCAACCTCCCCTCTCAAGCAGGGCCATCCTAGAGCACATGGCACAGGATTGTGTCCAGATGGTTCTTGAATATCTCCAGTGAGGGAGACTCCCCAGCCTCTCTGGGCAATCTGTTCCAGTGCTCAGTCACCCACACAGTAAAGAAGTTTTTCCTCATGTTCAGGTGGAACTTCTTGTGCATCAGTTTCTGCCCATTGCCTCGTCCTATTGCTTGGCACCAATGAGAAGAGCCTGGAAACATTGTCTGACATCCCCCTTCAGATACTGACAGACATTGATGAGGTCCCCTCTCAGTCATCTCTTCTTGAGGCAGAACAGGCCCAGCTCCCTCAGCCCTCCTGTATAAGAGAGATGCTCCAGTCCCTTCATCATTTTTGTTGCCCCCCTCTGGACACACTCCAGGACCTCCATGTCCATCTTGTCCTGAGGAGCCCAGAACCTTGTACAGTATAGACAGTGAATGCTCTGCCTCAGTAAACACTGGACACCTTTTGATAGTGTTTGAGAATCCGGTTTTTGGATGTGAAGAAATACAAGTTAGGAAAAAATTAGGGAAGAAGATTCTGGAAGTCCAGATCTAAGGCCTTTAGCTCTTTTGTGGCTTTCTAGACTTCTCTTATATCACGGCTAGAGAGAAACCCTAATAATTCACTAAGAAAGTGTTGGCTGACCCGGAAATTTAGGAACTTGGGACTGAACCTTGCAGTCACCATACCTCTAGCTAGAAATTCAGATACCCTGAGATTTTTAACACAAAGGATCGTTTTCAGGACTACCTGCCCTCAAGGGAAGAAAGTGCTGAACTGCTTCCCCGCAAGAGAGCAAAGATCACAATTTGTCCTGGAAAGGAGCCTAAAGCTCTTGATCACTCACAGCTGGCAGCCATGAGAAAGTCCATATGGTAGAGATGTGAATGTATCTAGACATAGGGAAAGCAATGCTGGTTGTGAAACTTTTAGGAGCTCAGGTAACTAACTCTATGGTGAGACTCAAAGCCTTAAATCTGTACACTTTAAAAACCTGAAGACTCCGACAGGGTATCCAGCAAGCAAACAGATAAGGTCCCGTTGAAAATTTTCCCTCTGTTCTTAGAAGTTACCCATGGTATCTGAATAATTTGGAGGTTTTCTGGGAAATTAATAAAGCCTTAAAGGTTGTGCAGCTACAAATCACATTTTGCCCTTCAGCTGCAGCAGCACAGAAGTTGCTCGTGCTCATCTGGTTGTCCAGATCCTCTTCACTGTTACTGCCGTGCAGACTGTGATCTTCTGTCTCTCAAGCATGGCCCATGTATTCTTCATACAGCTTGGAATCAGCGTGTTCTTCAGATGGATCAAATCTGCCAAATGATGCAGGCCAGTGTGTGTAATTGGCCTGTCTCCAACACAGTTTATCATTCCGTTAATTTCTCTATTATCTGCATATTTCAGTAGCATATAATCTTCCAGAGTACTGGTGAAGGTACTGAATATTGTAGGGCTAAAATGTATACCTGTAGGATTATATTAGAAAGGCTCTTATTGAGTACACATTTTTTAATTTTTGCAATTAGTCTTGTATAAAAATAACTTCTATACAAAATAATTTTTCTGGAAAAATATTTTAATAAAAAATAATTTTTTTCTGGAGAGATATTTGCTAACTGTTACAAATACGCTGATTTTATGAAGCACTTATTTTATTGTCTGAATGCCCAGTAAGAGAAAGCAAAATGTTTCAGAGGTGTCTAAGGATATGATATCCTGACATAGCTACCTTTACTGAAAAATTTTAAAGTATCCTCTAAGAGCAGTATCAAGTGTTTTTGGTTACATATGTTCCATGATGAAGTGTTGACTGGTGTTAATTATGTCATCATCTTGTATCCCATATTGCTTTTGTATGACATTACTAAGGGTCAGCATCAGGAAAATTAACTTAGTGAGACACACCATCCTCTCAACAATTAGTAAAGGTTAATTTTTAAAGTTACAAGTAAAATTTTTTCAGAATATTTTTTTCAGTTCTCCCTCATTTCAAGTATTCCAGGCTTGTTTCTTAACAACAGCTATGTATTGAAGACCTATTAGGCTATGTTTATTTTGGGGGGTAAATATTGTCTGAGACTTTGATTTTAAAATGACAAATAGTAACAAATAGTCCTTTTTTAAAAATATTCCTGTTGATTACTGTTACTACATTTTCAAATAATAATAATCAAATCTCTTTGATTAATGAATTCCTCTCTTATGACTGTACCTTTTTTATTTTTAACATTTAATGAAATACTTTCAGCTGCTCCTAGTTGTAGTCATTTTATGTTAAAAGATCGTCTTCTTCTCAGTTTGTTTCACTATTATTTCCGGCTTTCAAATACTTACAATTTAAAGGCACCCTGTGTTTGTGTGTGTGTGTAGTAGTTACCAGTATAAGATTCTGTACAGTGAGATGTAAGAAGTCTTATTGCCTGCACACAGGTGACCACACAGACATTTTTATTGGTTGTACTCAGAAAATTTGTATTTAGCATAGCATCTTGGGGTTTTTTTGTTAGAGCACTATAACTATTCAGGTCTTGTTTCTCTAAATCTTCAATAACATGAACACAATATAATGGTGGTACAGAGTTCCTTGATCTACCTCTCTCTGCCCATTATCCTAAGTAAGGCATATCCAATAATTTGGTTATTTTAAATTCTAACTTAGACATTTAATTTCTACCTAGACCTCTTTTATCTTTTCCTTCTCAGAATGGATAATCATAGAATTACAGAATGGCCTGGGTTGAAGGGGACCTTGAAGATCATCTAGTTCCATCCCCCTGGCTTTGCAGGGAAGGTTCCACTAGACCAGGTTGCTCAGAGCTCCATCCAGCTTGGTTTTGAACACTGATGGGGATGGGCATCCACAACTTCTCTGGGCAGCCTGTTCCAGTGTCTCACCACCTTCACGGAATATCTTCCTGATACCTAATCTAAGCCTACTCTGAGGTTGAAACCATTCTCCCTTAGCCTGTCACTGAATGCCCTTGTAAAAAGTCCCTCTCCATTTTTCTTGTTGGCTTTGGTCAGGTACTGGAAGGCCACAGTTAGGTCACCCTGAAGCCTTCTCCAGGCGTAGCAAACCAAATTCTTTCAGCTTTTTCTTGTAGGAGAGGTACTCCACCCTCTAATCAGCTTAGACCTTTCCATTTTCATTTCTAGAGCTTCTCTTTGAAGCAAGGTTAAAGTTTTCTTCTCTTCCTACTCCTGATGCCTTTCTCTTTACTTTGATATGTAGTATTAGGTGCCAGGCTAAGGCTAACTCTAGCCAGCCTGTTCTCCATGTTCACAAGTTCTTTTCTGGAACAGAGACTAAGTACTCTGCAGAGCTGTAATTAAGAGGTCATGAATAAATTAGAACTACTAAGGTGAGCTCCTTGTGAGACCAAGGTCCACATTTCCTTTTTCTGCATGCGCAAGTGATGAGGAGTCTCATGTTTGTGTGAGATTGATGGTCTTGGGAGCAGAATTCTGTTCCTGGCCATGGAAGTGCCAGGGGTGTCACTGAGGGCTGCTATGGTGGGCTGCTAGGTCACTGTACTTTTGCAGAACCAATGCACATCTCAGTAGAATTTCAGGAAGTTGATTGCTCCCAGCATCCAACATGAAATACGTGGAGGAATGAAGGCTGAAGTTTTGACAGGACAGACAAAGTCCTAAAGATCTGTGAGTAAGCATATAAATACCAAGTCAAAGCAAAATTCCATTGACTAAATGTAGGCACCTATCACCATTTGATGTGTCCTTGAGCATCCAAGACTCACATTGCTATATATGAGAGGGCATCTAGGTCACAGACAATGGCAAATCAATTTTTGCCTTTCTGGAGAAGCAGCAGGCTATGTAGGATGCACAACAAAATTTAAAAATAGCATTGTGTGCCAGCAGCTTTGCAATGTTTTTATTTCTTTGACCTGCTTCTGGATCTGGATTGTGTGTATCTTATAGGGGCTTTTCCAGCTTAGTGATTTCTTCTATGATTGTCAGTGTAGTTAAAAGTGTACCACCCTCAGTGTTCTTGAAGTGCTTACTTTGGTTTAGAAAGACAGACAAATCTGTTTTGTAGTTTGTCCCTTATAAATTTACACAGACTATCATAACAACTGGGGCAGCATTTCCAGGTTAAGATCATAATAGTTCTTTCAGCAGGTTTTTCAGTGGTGATAAATGAGGCCAGGTAATGTTTTTCAAACATTTTAAAAAACATGCTAGTCTGAAGATCAAGTAACTTCACTTCCGGTCTCCTGTCAAGTCCTTACACAATTAAGAGTTACAGAATAATACAGTGTCTTGTTTCCTTATTAGTAAAAGGAAAAGAGTATCATCATCTAGTAAGTAATTTTTATATTCCAGAGATGCTGTTATGTGCTTTGATATGGCAGATCTAAAAGCTCCTCAAGCTCTCTAAAATGCCTCTCAAGTCATCGGTGCTAAGAACTAGCCAGGTTGTGAACTCAAGGTGTAGGATAGACGCTGTGGGCGTCTTCCTTCCGAGTTACTTCTGACATTGTTTGTGTTAAGGTACTGACCAAAGAAAGTTAGGTAATTAAAGGGTTAGCTGCAAGTCACTTGGACCCATTTCCATGTTTTTGCATGAGATATATTACATTCTTATCAGATATCAATCCAAGGGTATTGCTATAAAGGGGGTGATTGATTTTTTTCCCTGGGGGAACTAGAGCTCCATGGTTATTTCTGTGCTTCCTGACCTTTACAGTATCATCACTATGTATGAAGCACTGTAGATCCATCTTGCCATCCTGTTCTTCTGCAGCCAAAGGAGCTGGTGATACAGATACTGCGTATATTTTCCCTGACACAATCTCTCAACATAGTTCAGTGCAATTTGCTTCTGTTGAACAAAATCCTGAACTCTAGCTAGCCTATGTAGTTTACCTTTTAAAGTCTGGTGACAATTGTACATGTAAAATTAGAAGGAACGATGTGGCCCTATGTGAACTACTATAGATCAGTGTTTATGATACTTTCCAAGATCTAATCTGCACCCTTGCCCCTGTCTGGTAAATATGTGAGATTCCTGTATATTTATTACTGCACAGAAAGCTACACTGGATAGGCAAGCTGTTTGTAAAATGAAGATAAAGATCTAGTAATGTAGCAAGTGAGCACATTCCTGGAACTTGAAAAACACAACTAAACAATGAAACATGTTGGCAAAGATTGTAATGCCTTATTAAATAACATGAAATATTTGAAGGCCTAATGATGAATCTTCATCCCCTTTTCAGTCATTATTCCTTCCTTTCTTTCCCCCTGTAAAGGGTTTGGTTAGAAAATGACCTTTGGTGTGTGACCCCTTGACTTTAGTTTTAAATTGTATCTATTGAATCTTTGTTTTGGAATATATGGGAGTCATGAAGGTTTTATGTTACAAATATCCCCCTGAAAAGAGGAACCAGCACTTAGTTGCACACATTTTGCCATGAAAGCAGGGCACAGAAACTGGCTGTTTAAAGCAGAAATTACTGCATTTTCTGTTTTTAAGTAAACATGAAGATCCTAAAAATCCCCTGTAAGGAGAACTTTCCCCTTACAGGATAAAATGGAATTAAAATAGTGTCAATAAATCGTGTGAGAGACTGTATCAGTCTGTGCATTGATAGTCTGTGCATGCAGGATAAGAACATTGACTGCCTGCTAATCTATTCCCAGATGGAGGTGGATGCAGACGAGAAGCGCCATCGCACACGCTCCAAAGGTGTTCGAGGTATGTCTCTTGCTTCAGTAAATCACTCAAGGCCCCTGCTCAGGGTGACCTTCATCCTCCAGAATCTCTTTGCACGATTCATTCTGACCCTTGCTTTTACACAACCTTTCAGGTAATTTTCTGTAGAAGAGGGGTACTTGTAATAGATGATAAATTTTTATATGTTTTCCATCTCTCTGCAGTTCCCGTGGAACCAGCCATACAAGAGCTGTTCAGGTTAGTGCTCTGAGTGTAAAATGTATCCCCATTAGCAATTTAGAAAATTCATGCCTTTTAATGGGTATAATGCACTTTCAAGTTCATTGGTGGTTTGCTCATGCCCTGCTGCACTGATGAAATTAATTCCCTCGAGACTTGCTAATAAAAAGCATCCCCTCCTTTTTTTTTTTTCCCTTCAGTTATTTGATTTCTCTTTCTGTCTTGGTTGCCCTCCATCTCTGTAACACCTACTGCCTGCTTGCTTTTAGTATAATCTTTCTGCAGCACACCAGCACCTATATAATTAATTCTCTCTTTTGCAGCTGTCCCACGCCTGGCTGTGATGGCAGTGGTCATGTTAGTGGAAAATATGCAAGACACAGAAGGTAATAACTGTAATTTTTCATAATTTAGTGAAGAGATTTGGTAAACAAGTTATCTGGCATGACCTTGATAAACCAAACTATAAAAATTAGCAGTTAGATATTCTAGAAGCTATTCAGAGTAAGGTTTATTTTTTCTTTCTCTATGTCACACAAAATTTAACTCACATTTTGCTGAGGAGACTTGCTCTCATTGTCATTCTTCTCTCAATTTTTGCATACAGTTCTCTTGCTTACGTGTTGCAAATTAAAATTTGGTCCCACTTGCATGTTGGCGCTCATGTTCATGTTATTTAATGTGTTTCATAACTGAATGAAAAAGAGCTTCTGAGCATTTTAAGTTCGATGATCAGGTTAGATTCAAAGGTCCAAGCTTAAGATAAATCAATGACAATAAGACTTCAGGGTTCAAATGTTATACTGTATTATAAATACCTCTACTTCTGTTTCTAGACTATGAAATGTGGAGACATCTCCTTTAAAAAAAATTTCCAGCTGTTTATTGTTAATAGTATACAAGGTAGCATATGTTACACATACTGCATGTGCTTCAAATTAATTTAGACCTCAATCTTTACATTTCTGCGTCTGCAAGGTCAATGTTCAATAATGTTGTACATCTGCATTAACACCATTCCTTTCCTGAATCATTTGTCCGTGAATTTTTTGTGCAATAGTTTGAAAATTTAACAGCTCTAGCATACATGTATTTTTCTCTCATTGCTGTGCATTTCATGTGACATATTTTATACAGCAGCCCATTGTAGGAGATAAAATGGCTGATGTTTGGGCCATCTCTTTTCTGAATAGAGGGAAGTGTTCAAACTAGTGTTAAATTATCCTGAAACACTAAAGATTTTTTCATTCTTGATTTTTCAGGTTATAAAGCACTTGTGGTGTTTATAAGAGTACATATTTCACACCAAATCTGATTACTGCATGTAATGGGCATATGGGGTTTATGAATTAAATTGAAATGATACATTTGGGGTTAAGGCATCTATTTGAAATAGGAAAAGATACTGAACAGGGCCACTCAGTCCACTCATATACATTTTTTTCTTATCACTGAATGAAGCTTAGGGACAAGTCCAAAAAACACATTCAAAATTAGACCAAGAACAGTGATATTAAAATTACTTTGAATTACATTTAAACTGTATAAAACATAAAATAATTATTCACATTTATTTTCTTAATCTTTTTCTCACTCATAAGAGCAGTAACATTCTTGTGGCTATTTGAAGGCTTTAGTTAGATTGGAACACTGATTTAGGAAAAGTATCCAAAATAATGATTTTTAAATTCACTTGTGACTTCTCATTTCAAACTGTGGTTTTCTTTTGTCTGTTTTCTTTATGGAAATACAAGCCTCACAAGTAATTAAAGAATGGCACTAAATCCTTCTTTTCCCTCAGAAATTTCATGACCTGTCAAAGGTTAAGTGACATGATTATAATGTCCTTTCTAGTTACAAGATTGTAGCTACATACATTTCTTTACACTTCATGGAATTTCTGTGGAGATATCTAAAGCAAAAGTCTTGAAACATACGGAAAGAAACTCTTTAGCTTGAAAAATTCAGACTTTTCTTCTGAATTGCTCTAACTTTGTGTTAGAGTTAGTGTCCGTGTTTGTGTAAGATCACCCTTTTGGGGAAAGGGGAAACAATAAACGTGAGGTTTGGAAAGATTACATGCAGTTTTGAGATGTTAATTCCATATTTTGCTTTCTTGACATGATTCTGGTATGTCAGTACACGAACAGACTGAATCTCAGAGCTGTTAATTAAATGAAATTTTGGGCAGATGCGCAAAGAATAAAAATTGGAAATACATCAAAAATTCCTTTTTTTTCTACTAAAGAATTTGTTGGGCTTTTATGTTTTCTTGTCACCCTGATTGCCAATCCGCTAATCAAAATCAAAATATATTTAACCAATATATGTCCTATTTAATGTAAAAACACAGAGTTCTTTGTTGAGGTTTACAAAGTACATTTCTCTAGAATTTCTATTTTCTGGAAGAGGGGTACTAATTATGTCACAACCAACACCTACCTAATTTACCTTTTTGAAAGAATTTGAAGGAATATTTCTCTTTTTTCTATTTTGCTGTATGGGTGGGAAAGGCCCTCAAACATTTCTTCTGAGGAATCAGACTGTCTTAAAAATTTTATGTGTTCAGGGAATTGCATATCTCAGCTGATGCCTAACTCAATTCCGTTTAGACCTACAGAGCATTTTAATGAGGTTAAGACCTTTTCATTTACAATATCAGACCAGCTCATTATTAGGAATGAAATGCATTTGCTTCCACTAGATGTACTCAGAGCTCTCCAGAATTCTGTTTCTTGTAAAATGTCTTGAAGTCTCTGGAATTCCAGGTGTTTTTTTTAATTGTAATTTTATCTTTGGCAGTGAAAACCATCTTCAGGTAGTTCATTAAGCTGGAACCAAAATAAACACACATCCTTTCACATTTTCAGGGGATAGATTCAGGGGATGAAATGTTGTTCAGCTAATAAAATAGTAGATATATGTTAAAGGAGAGTTTCATCGTAGGTTTTTTGCCTCAGTTGTATTTTTCATTATGAAAGAGCTGCAATGTAGGTTTACTAAGGGAACAAGCAGACCTTCTATGCCACTGATGTTTCCTTTGAGGTGTATTAAAACACAAAACTGGTACTAGGTAGGGTAACGGTGGTAAGAGCTTGTTGTATCATTTCCATCTCTTTGATATTTTTCTTAGTGTTAAATCTTAGTTGGAAGGGAAGCGAAACCTTGCATGACTTCGTTGATGGTTTCCTCTTGCGTCTTAATGTGCTTGATGTCAGCTTGTTGGTCGGACATGCTAATAGACAGCTTAGATGGACAAGTTTCTCTAAAGGGCACTTTAGAATGCTGGGATCTGTAAAATTAACGTGGTTAAAGCACCTCTCTCCAGTGACTGCATAGAAAGGTCAGAAGGATTAAGATCCCAGTTTGGGCACTGAGGAGGAAGTGCCCAAAATTGGATGGTGTGCCTGCCTTGATTAGAGCAGACTCATATCTTTTTCCTTTTTTTTTTTTTTTGGATTGTGGTAATACCTGAAACCTGAGGCTATCATGGACCCTCTAGTGCGCTGTCCATGATAGGCAGCAGGAGGCAATGCCTCAATGTTAGCGTTTACACAGATAGAACTTCAGTACCTGTTTATGTTTCCAAGCACCTGAGACCAACTGAACTGAAAAATGAAAAGAAAACAAAGGCTGTGAAAGATCTAAAAACAAGATAGAAACAAAAACAAAAAAGTCATAAGCATGTTCAGATAGTGGTGGAGACAAGAGAAGAATTCACGTCTTCGGAATGAAAACCAGAGCATGTCCCTGGGCCGTACCTCTGATGCAGGTTCTTTTATTCCCTTGGTGGCTTATTCCCTTTGTGGCCTATTGTGCATAGCAGCACAACCATGAACACTGCTCTTATACCTTCAGTACTGTGAATTATTTTGAACAATAAGCTTGGTCCAGATCCTTGCATACTTTTAGCTGTGAATAATCCATCTGTGTATATAGCCGTGACTCAAACCAGACCAGGAGGGTGCTCCCAGAACTGTGTTTTCAGGATGCCTTTTGACTAAGTGTCTGAAGGAAAGCATAGGTTCAAGTGTTCTTCATTGCAATTAGAAGGAACTTTTCAAGTTTCATTAATCAACTTCAGAGACAACAGGATTCACAATCTGTGTATAGAAATGTAAAAGTGAGTCCAGTTTCTGGTCTGTTCTGCCGGTGCAAATCCCATAGTTACTCCAGAGTAACTGAGCACAAACTGGCCCATGTTATTTGCTGAGTTGATGTGAATGATGGTTTCAGAAATATTGCACTTTACTTTGTTGCTCTCCATTTAGCATCTTTTTAAAACAATGTCATATATCAAATAGGTGCCTATTATTTTCCATGTAAGTAGGTAATGTAGACAAATAATGAAAACCCTAACTAGATTCCATTTAAAAATACTGATTGCATACAGTGTCTTATTTAAAAGCTTCTTAACAAGCTTGGTTTTTTTTTCTCAAGTAAGAAAAGCAATTAGATTCTGTAATGTACTAATCACTTGCCAATTACCACATGTTTCAGAATGAACCACATTCTAACAAATAAGAAGCCTAAAAAAAGTTTTAAGGTGGTAGCATGGCACTATGTATATTCATTGAGGATTCTTTTAGAGCATGCATCAGTTTATATTTGAAAACAGGTACAGCCATTGTATAGAAATTAAAGCAAAACAATTGTGGTCTGAAAAAATATGCATAAAATTTCAGGGAAGTATGAATGTTAAGGCCAAATGATAAACCCTTCATATTTAAAATGGAAATACTGATATAGCTTCTGCTATATCGTGAAATTCTATTTGATTGCTGAAAATAAGAATTCAGATGAAATAAACCAACTTAAACATTTAATCTCCCAGGGAATTTTTCATGCCTTTTCTTCAGGTCATATTTTATTTGTAAAGGATTTCATTAATTACTGATACAATGTCTTGCAAAAAAAAGGCTAGTCTCAAAAACAAAGAGGGATCATAAAATGATGTGTGTATCTGTAATGTATGAGTTGTCCCTAACTTTATAGAATACATTGCATTTTAATTTTCCACCAAATTTCATATCACTAGTTCTTTATTGCTTTACTAGGCTATCTCTGGTTTATTCCATTATACAGATAGAATTGTTTTGACCATCTTTTAATTTTTAAGCATGAGATTTGTCACTTCATATAACAATTTGAATTTCTAAATACCTTAGAGTTTAGCATTGCTGTTTTGATTAGAAAAAACCAAACATGTACCATTGTATTGCCTTGACATTATATACCGTATTTTAGTCTATATTTTCTAACAGAGCAATCGAAATAATTCAGGCTCCCAAACTTCAAAATTAAAAGGCTCTAATATCTCTCTGTTATTAGAAAATTATTGAATTTCTGTGCCTTGTTGTGCCATATTTCTTATTCAAATTTTTTCATTTCATATACCTTTTCACCCACCAGTTTGATTGCCATGGCTGCAGCCGTGGGTGAATAATTGCCTGTCTTCACAGGAGCGTGTTCTGGAGCTAAAGTCGAGTGCTTGCTTCCTGATGTATGCCTCATTTGGATTCTGCCGACAGCCTAGGGGCTGTATTATTCATGCCTTGACAGATAGCACTCACTAAAAGCATTGGAACAGGGCCAGGTACTGGCAGAGAGATAGTGGAGCATTGCAACTTGCAACCGAGAGGAGCATCCATAATACAAAAAAGAGAAATCCTCATACCTTCCTTTTACTGGTCTCACTTTGATGGAGAATTCATTTGCATCAAAATAAAATACCCTAAAAATAAATACATTTTTTCTAAATCACGCTTGAAAGTTTAACACAATTTTCCACATTTAATTGCAAAGCTGATTTTAATTAGTGAGGCCCTGCATGTGAAAAATGAAGATTCACTTGGGTGAGTGTAACACATTGCAGTGTCTGCTGAATGCTCTAATTAATGTATGGCTGCTGTACAACAGGGTGCACTGTGGGATATTTATGAAAAATTCTGTGCACGCAGCCAGTCTATCTGTATTTTAGTTCTTGAATCACAAGAATAAATAACTTTTCCGCCTTTATTCTTTATGAGACATCATTGTGCATGCCATCACCCTATCCATAAACTTTATGGCATGCCTGTCCTTTTTACTATTTGTCAAAGATATTATAAATCAGAAGCTAGGACATACATATTTTAACATTAATTTGATAGCAGAGCATGGTTGCACGCTGTGCAGAACCAGAGGTCCACTGATGCTTTTGTGCTAAAGCCTAACCACAGAACAGTGAGGTCCTTACTGTTGCTTGCTTTCATGATACTGTGAAAAATCCCACAGGATGCCGGAAGTATAGAGAAATGTATATTCCTTTATCTCTCAGCTGCTAGTCAACCTTTATTATAGTGTTTGATAATGATAAAATTATTCACTGGATATTTACCTGAGGAAATACTCTGACATTGTGAATTCAATTCTATTTTATTTAACAGCATATTTGCTAAAAACTGTGGTAAGTCATGGTGAATACCAAGGATAATATCATAAATATATTTTGTATGAAGTAATTCACCATTTAGGGTTTCTAAAAATGTTAATAAATGAAGCTTCATTGCTTTGTTAAATCCAGCTAAAGAGATATAAGTAAGCAAGTAAATAAATAAGTGGAAGAGCATAGGGATTTTCAAACAGAACACTGCAAACAATAAATAATTGTGCTGACAGAGAATCCATAATGTATTAGAGGTCTGTATTGGCTGCTGTCTGGATTCAGCAATAAATCCTTTGTCTGATTGTTGATTAATGATTAGAAGGGTGCAAAGTTGGGTCTAAACCATCAAGCAAATATACACCAGCAATTGGTGTGAGGCTCTGCATGCTAGTGGCCATTGTGTAGAGGTGACTACACAAAGGAACCACAGTTCAATTACTCCTACCACCGTCTGGATTGGGAGTAGCTATTTCAGTGGCAACAAGATGCAGGACCTGCGAGTACCAGAAGTACTTGTAAAGGCAGGGGAAAGAAAGTAAATCAGAGGCAGGAGCATGGAGAGTGTATACCTAGCTGCGCAGCAGCAGCAAACAGCAGATTTAGGATGTGCTTTCTGCAGCAGGTCCCCTGGCTTGTATGTTGCTGAAATGATACACTCCTTGTCTTTCAAATGGAAGGTGCTGAGCATATTTCTCTTGCAGCAGTCCACTTGCAGCCATGGGGTTTTCTGTGGACGGATCTGTCTGGAGGTGTCCCTATCAGCCACAAAACAAATTGAAGACCACGCAGAAAGTATAGGAAAGAAAATGAAAAAAAACCAAAAGAACAAAACATCCAGTAATACTGGGAAGATAATTTCCCCAAAAAGATCGTGGAAGGAGCTATTCACATTTTCCCTTTGCCTATGGGAAATTTATTTGGTTGGCCTGGTAGGTTTGCTGAGTACATTTTGTTCTCTTAGGAGAGAAATAAATCGTTTGAGGTTGAATAATTTGTGTTTTTCATAGTGGAAAAGAGGATCTACAGAGTTGATTTGCACATGGTAGGCAAGACATTTCATCTCGGTATGCCTCTGTTTCCCCATTTGTAAAAAGCAGGCAAATTTTAGGCATCATAGGTGTAAAGACAGAAGCATATATGGGGGATTATTACAAGCGTAGTGCCCACAAGTCTGGCTCTGATGTTTATCTGATTATTTAAATAAAGATCTGTTGAATGGCCATTGATGTCAGAGAAAGTCTAACTTTAAAATTTGGTGCTTTTTTGATCAAAACATTTTTCTGGATCCTAGAGCAAAATTAACTGATTCAGAATGATAAGACAATTTTACATTTAGAGTCTAGTCTAGTTTCCTGGTGTCATAATTTGTGAATTATTTCTACAGTATTTCTGTAAAAATATTGATTCTGAGGTTTAAAAAGCTGGAGGTATTTAAAAAAAATCTATTTATTAATATGTATTTTAGTGAAAATGCAGTGACAGTTTTTAACCTTAAAACTAGACCAGAAAAGCCACAAGTAATGTTGTACACTGAGTTTAGAGTACGATGGAGCTGCCTATGTCCTCCTTCGAGCAGTTCTGAGCAGCAGCATAGCTACTGTGTGTTGAAAAATGGCTTGTGCATTGGAACATCCTAAGCCAAAGCTTTAGAGATAGGAGAATTTACTGGTGAGTACTGGCAGCTGGATGGACAGGGAACCCCATTTTATTCCTTGCTCCAGTGTCCACACAAACACAAATAACACATGACTTTGAAAAAGTTCTATCTATAGGTGGCATCCATGTTATCAGAAAAGGGTTGCCCTGCTCTTTTTCCTCCACCTCAGTGAAAATGATCTGAATTCTGCTAGAATCATCAAAAAGGAGGCAGGAGAAATCATATATGTAATAAATAAACAAATAAAATTATAGTTATATTTTTTTTCAAATATTCATATTTTATGAGGTCAAGTACCCCGGATATTACCTGAGTTAGAAAAAGAATATGAAGAAAGGATATAAGAAATCAACTCAAATATGAAGGAGGCCTAAAAATACACCATGATGTGTCTTTAAAGAATTCTGCTGAGGTTTTTCAATAAGTTGAGACAGCCCTTTCAAACACATCACTTCTTATTAGTGGTTGATATGAAGTACTGCTTCTAGTGGTGTCAGCTCAGGACAGGGAAAGGAGAGGTAGTCCTGAGCCTCTTTGATGGCAAAAATAAATCAAAATAAATACATCCACAGAATTAAAAGTGCCCAGGGGATAGATAGCTCCTGAAGACATCCTCAGCACTCTACAGCCTAGGACACTGTAAATGGTGATAACTTTAGCCAGGTGACTGGACCTACGAAGTTAGTGTTCTGGCTGCTCACCTGAATCACTTTCCCAAGAAAATCTTGAAGCTTACTGGTGGCATGAAAAGGGACTGGAAAGAACTTAATGTCCTTTCATTATGTGCAAGAAATAGTAGTGTCATGCTATAAGTATCCATGGAAGAGTGGAGAAGGGGTTTAATGCCTAAGAGAAAATATTGCTGTGACTGAAGTTAGGTCTGTGTCTCAAATCCATGAATTATGATAAAAAATTTTAATACTATAAAGTATACTGAGATAGGACAGGATGTGATTGGCTTTAAATACCAATGACAGTCATTTAAAGAAAAGGTTTTTTGCCTTCAGTTCCCTGGGACTGGGGCAGATTTCTCTACCATCAAATTTTTTATTTAAAGTAGCGAGCAGGCCACTGAATTGGATGCACAAGTAGTGGATGAAGGCTTTCTGTTCAGCTGATTCTTGTGGAAGAAATTCACCAAGGATATGCACCTGCTGCTGTTTTTCACTCTCCTAATGTCTCCAAGAGAAAATCTTACCTGTACTTGGTGAACGGTGAACAGGTGTTCAGAAAAAAAGTCTAGAGCTAAAGGCTGGCATGCATTCAACTTCTGCCTTAAGTCCAAAGAGTGGACTCTCATAAATGCTCTCTTGTTTTCTGTCCGACTCTGAAGTCACAGTAGAACTGTACTTTTACCATTAAGCTTGTGAAAATTGAGAGTCATAGAATTGTTAAGGTTGGAAAAAGACCTTTGAGATCATAGAGTACAATCATTAACCCAGCAATGTCCAGTCCATCACTAAACCAGGTCCCCAAGTGCCACATCTACATGTCTTTTAAATATCCATAGGAATGGTGACTCAAACACTTCCCTGGGCAGGCTGTTCCAATGCTTGATAATCCTTTCACTGAAGAATTTTTTCCCAATACCAAACCTTAAACTCCTCTGGCAAATTTAAAGCTGTTCCCTCTCATCCTATCACTTGTTACTTAGGAGAAGAGATCAACCCCCACCTGCCTACAATCTCCTTTCTCGTAGTTGTAGAGACCAATAAGGTCTCCCTTCAGCTCCTTCTCTTCAGGCTCTACAACCCCAGTTATCTCAGCAGATCTTCATTAGACCTGTGAAAACATTTGTTTGGGCACCTTGATGCCAGACTAAGTACATAGTGTAGATAGTATATCTTTAATCTCTCATCTGCTCATTTCAGTGTAGGAAGTGCTTTTGAAAGTCCCCCAATTTGTGATCCATACAAACAAGCCACTCTCCCACTGTTTTCTTCTTTGTCGATAGGGTTAAGACTCCATCTGAGTTGGTTGGAGATGGTTTCTCCCATCTTCTGGGAACTTGCATTCTATACTATAAAGAAGTTTAGATGTCAGGATTCTTGCATTCTTTTTTCTTCGTCTGTATTCAAAAGGAGAGGGAGAGATATAGTTTTGTAACTTTTGAGCAGTCAGTTGGAGATGGAAGAACTGCATTTTCAGTCTCAGCATTAGCACTTCATATAGGAGACAGTCATTTTAGAGGAATTGAATGAATCCTTCACTGGTAGTAAAGTACTGGTAGTAAAGAACATTTAAATGTTGTGTTTTGCATGAAGTACTAGAGAAGCGAGCACTCTCAACCTAGATTATTATGAAATCTCATGAGCAAGCAGTCTCCTGAGAGGTGTAAAATGAAGCTTCAGATACCCCTGGAAAAAGAGGATATTAAACACAAACTGCTCACACATTTCTTTGTGTTCTAGATTAGATAATGGCTAAGGCTGGGATTGTGATTTCTCCCCTGACCATCTCCAAGTCGAAAGACTGAGTTAATCTGTTTCTGTGAGGAAAAAAAAAAGGCTTAAAGTGATTAATTCCAGGACTGGAAATCCCCCACTATAGAAAATACCTTCCACCAGCCCAGATTACAGTGTCTGAATTCTGCTGTGTGTTAAGTGCCTACATGTCCCTAGGTATTAGACAAGGAACAAACATACCTCACTTGGATGTCAGAATTTCACTGTGCAGCTATGCATAGAAACAGAGCTGTAATGCTTTTGCTTTCTTGGCAAACCAGGAGTTCGTGACTCTGCTACCACACAAGAAATTTGCATTCCTGGCAGAAGTTGACTCACACCTCTGAGTTCTACTCCAGTGCCTCTTGCTTTAGACCATCCTTTTCATATCAAAAATTCATTTTTACAAAAATTACCAAATGTTTTCTTGTTATTTAGTATTTGCAAGGACAGTAAGAAAAATGTGCTAGAATTGCTTACATTTAATGCAGATCTTGCTTGGGCATGGTTCCTTCTAGAATGATCAATGAGGATTAATGGTTTGTTGGTTCTTAGTAACCATATGTACCACTTTAGGAGAAGGGGACAAGCAAACTGTCATCTCAAACAAGAGGATATATCATACATCATGACATATGTGATTGATTATCTCTGATATAAGTCTTCTAGATATTTGCACGTCAGTAGCTACCACACTAAAAACGCCTGGTTTTGAAACTTACTTCTTGTAAAATTCTCTGTATATCCCATATTTTGTGTAAAGAAGTAGAAGATACAAAGCCCCGGTGAGATGGATGGCTGAGAGCAGCCAATTTACTAGGGTAACTCTATTTTATGCTCATAAAGCTTTTTCAACTGTTAATTTTAAAACATTACACAAATGTAACTCAGTAGCCTCAGTCCGTTTTGCAGTGTTAAGTACTTGATTTCAAATGACACCGAAGGTCATATTGCTTATATTGTTGTAGTACATTTATAACATCACATTGACTCACAAGACTGGTTGTAGCAACTTTTTACCAGCACACATTTATGGGGTGTAGGAGTTTGTGATGGAAAGAAAAAAAATAATAGATTGTTTTTCTGTCTGAAAATGTAGAAATGATTGTGACAGAATGTAATTGCATGCCTTTATTTTGATTGGGGCTTTGGAATTAACATTTCTAGTTCTTAAAACACATACACTTAGGTCTTCTCTTTAATTCCATGTGACATAAGGAATTACCAGCTTTACAGTTCCTCTGTCCCTTCCACAATGGCAAATTTGTTTCAGTGCTGCTGGCAAGGCAAGTGTACTACTTTCTGAGTTGTAGTACTGTCTCTGCAGCATCTAGGTGTTTCTTGGAAATGCTGACATTCTCAGAGCTGACATGGCCTGGCTTTGCTTGGCTTGTGAGACCTGAAGAGATCACTGAGAAGGACAGACTCAGAAACTGAGTCAGAGTTATAAAAAAAATACCATTTTAGAAAGAATGCAAATAAATTCTGACTGCTGTGTTAACTTCAGACCATAGTAGTCAAGCTTGCTGCTTCCAGTTATGTTATTAAAAAGGTGAAGGACGAAGGACTGAATGGTTAAAATGGCATTAACTAAAAGTGGAGTCACTTATTTAAAATGTCAGCATTTAATCAAAATTATAAAACAGAGAAAACACTTAGCTTTTTCTGTCTACTGTAATTGTTGATTGTTCTTTATAAATTAGAGCAGTCAGTCAGATTTAGAAATCAGTCTGGTGGACAGCTTGGTAGAACCACAACAGAACTGTCATGGTTAGTTTAGATTCGTTAGAAGCATTTTTTTTTTGGTATTTTTTAGGTATACTATGGGCTAAATTGATCTCTTTTGTAAGCAGGAATTTAATTTCATTCCTCTTACACCAGGGCACTTTGTAATGATGTTGCTCTAGAACTCTGTAAAAAAACACAAACTCACTGAAAGACAAAAGTTTGTTGGCTGGTCTGAGAAATAGGGATAATGAGATTATACCAGCATCCCCATTTTTTAAACAAAAAGGAAATTAAGAATCATCTGGTGAAGAGTCAGGAACGATTTACCTACTGACTACATTGCAATATAGCTTTGCATGGTATCAGATAATTTCAAGTGACATCATACCTATGCAGCTTTTCATCTGTACCTTCAAAACCTTCCAGGTGTTTTCAACACAAAATGTCATCTTGCATCTGGCCAACCCTCTGTTTAGTACATTTACCAGTCAATTAGAGATGAGACAACAGTTTTCCACCATTAAATTTCTACATCTGGGATTTTCACAAGAAGCATTTCACAACATATAAATCAGAAAAGAAGCACAAAATTCTGAAGCACAACTACAAGTAGACCTTTGGTACTGAAATTGAAGACAAGGATCCACAAATTACCAAGTCTGTAGTTGACCAAACTTGTAATAGAAAACCTATTTGTGTATTTCCAGAAGTGCTGCCAGCTTAGCTAAGCTGTACTGCTCAGGGCTTTCTACCTGCCAGAATGTTTGAGATTTGCAGGCTGCAGGTACCAGCATCCTCTGATCCAGGAGGCACAGCAGATATTTTCTGCTCACACTAACACACAGGCACCTCCTTTCTATAGACAGCATAGCAGTCACACCCCTTTCACTGAAAAAATTCTTGATAGTTGTGCATCCTGGACCAGCAGTGTGACTTAGGAAGCAACATACTGCTTTGGTTTTTCCACCAGCCTGAATGGATGCAAGCATCATGTTAATACTCAAGCCAGAGCCATACCAAAATGATGACAGGTGAAGACTGGCAGGATCCTTCTTTCCCGGCTGTTGAAATCAGGCCTTTGAACGGAAGGAAGTGTGAGGTTTCTTACAGAGAACAAAGAAAGAGAGAGAGACAAGTTAGTCTGATGGTTAAAGGACTGCTCTAGAGGAACCAGATTTGGAGCCATAAAAGGTTGTTTGGGTAAAAGCAAACAAACAAGACAAAGAAACCACAAAAAGAACCCCCTCCCAAAAAAAACCAAACAAACCCAACAAAAAAAGGGTGTTCCATTTGCTTGACAAGTTTTTAGCCTTGTTAAAATTGTTGAATTGTCATTAAAAAGAAAAAAAGAAAACAGTACCATACCACCTGTATCAAAAGAGAAATCAATAAAGTAACCATCCATACTACAGGCATGACTTTTGTACCTGCATCAGAAAGTGTCTTTTTTGGATTATGAATCATATTTTCAAGACTCTGCCCAAACCAGAGTTGCAATTAGGTGCAGACTTCAAGAAGAAAAAAGTGATTTTAGAAGCATTCTTTTCATAATACTTTGTATTTCTTAGCGTGGATATAGCACGTGCTTACTTTCGTGACACCCAGGCTTATATACCTACATATTACCAGTGGGGAGTTTATTATATAAGGAACTTAGTCAGATAAACTGAAGTCCTTCAAAGTTATTTGTGATGACATGTGATGTTGCCACAACTATTACCATGATAAATCCCCAAATATAAAGGGAACACTTTTAAAAGTAACTAATACATTGCTAGCCTACTTTCAGTGAGATGTGTTAAGCATCGAATACCTCAAACTATTAAAAAAAGTTAAAGTAGCCTTTAAAGTAGCACACACTTTCTAAAAAATTGGGTTTTATCTTTTAAAACTAAAGAATCTTGTCCCCCTCTTGCCATCTTCCTGTTACACATTTCTACTTCCAGTCATTTCTCAATTTTACTCTTTGGTCCTTGGACAAAACATAATTCTGGACCTTTCACTATTCAGTCTTGATACCTTTCCTGTCTGTGCATCCTTAAAACTGAGCGGCTGAAATTCAGAGAGGGATAACTGCCACATTTCTCTTAAGAATCTAGCCATAGGAGGTATATTGGCAGCTGATTTTCAATGGAAACTGCCATTTCCACCCACAGCCCAGCTGTCACATTTAAACCATGCTGTGTGGGGCTTCCACTCTTTTGGAAGGCTATTTTCATTTTCCTTCAGAGATTCTTTTACAGTCTAATGGAACTCACCATCAGCTATAAAAAGCAACATTATATGCCATAGTATTTTTTTTTAATTGTGATATGACTCAAGCTGAAGCCTTCTTATTCTGTACTAGAATGTGGTGGAATTCAGTTCAACTCCTTTGTTTGGGTTTTTTTTACCTGAACAGGCATCCTTCCTTTCATCAGATATATCAAAAAAGGCCAGATTAAGGCAAAGCCATTTAGACATCTGGTTTTTAAAATCATGTGATTAGTCTAGGAGGTAAGGTTTCAGTTTTAGAGTGAGTATTTCTAATTCTCCTAATAATGAAAAATAAAAGCTGAAAAAATATCAACTTAACATGAGATGGAGATTTGTCCTTTGAGTCTCCCAACAGCTTGAACCAATTTCTTTATGATAGGTAAGCTTGTAACTTAGTGGAAATACTACCTGCAAGACTCCCTAATACTGCAGCAAAGTAACTTCTGTGTGCTGCAGAAGGATACTGCTTCAGTAGATTATTATCACAAACAAAAATATGCCTTTCAGGGTGTAAGTCATGGCAGGGGGTCAGATGTTCTCAGTCCTTTAACAACCAGAATTTAGAATATTTCACACTTGAATGACTCCTAACCAACTGTGCAAGACACAAAGAGGTATCCTGTGGCTTAAGCTGGAGGTGAGACTCTGGTACATAAGCACTGAAGTGTTTGAGCTTGTATCACTTTGCTTTTGTCATTTTTTTTCCTGTATTTTCAGATGTTTACTGATGAGAGTCTTGTGTTAGAAGGCTGCTCCACACTATTATTCCTTTCCATTGGTTATATTCTGTAGCTGTTAGCTTTTTTGATCAAGTAAGAATCTTATTGCTATAGTTACAGGAAAATTGCTGTATCGTCTTTCTTAATTCTGAGCCATATGTCTTTCTTAATTAAAATTAAGTTGGGAGTCAGTGCTATTGTGTGTCTATGCAGAAATGATGAGAAGAGTATTTATGATAGGAATCAGTAGCTGATAGTGCCAGTATAGTAGCCCTACATTATAGATGTGATAAAATGACAGTATACACTATTACTCAATACTTAAGTACATGCTAGAATGATAGTTTGACTTACTGTGTTTTTATTAAATACGATCCATCAGGTCTATGTCGAAGGGGGTTGATTTTACTAATAGGTATCTAGCCATGTTTTTAAATGATGGACAGTATAGCTACATGAACCACCTTTGATTTCCAGCAGTTTATTTCCCTTGGTTTTTGAATGCTTGAACTTAGCCTGTTGAATCGCTTAAAGGAAATCACTTTTAAAATATTGGAGTAGAAAGATTTCATATCATGTTCAAGGCTCAAACATTGTGACTCTGCAAAAATCTTTCGTAACTGATAGATGCACTCTTGTAGCATATTCTGACCCTTTCAAATTGGTGATGATTGATTGTGAACTTTTCCATTTTATGATACGGTATTATCATGAAAAATAAATAAATTTGAATTTGCCTTTCCCTCTACCTGTAAACAGAGCTGTCATTAGTACTGAGGCCGAAAACACAGGATACACACAAATCTGGACACCTTGACAGCTCTAGATGATGCTTTTATTCAACTCAATGTAGCCAACATCATTTTTGTCTCTGTATAGAAAAACAGAAGGTTTTCTTTCCCAAAGTTTTTCTTCAGGTTTAGATATTTTTTTAAATAAATGTGGACCTCAGGATTTTGATTTAGTGCAGAAGTCCGTGTTCTTTGAGTTAGTGCAGAAATGATCACTGGCTTTGCATGTTCCCATTTTTATGTGTCTGAGTTACATCTAAATCAACAGCAAAGTGCACAGAATCAATAGCCATTTAGCAAAACTTGATTATATGCATTTCATCTAATGAATCAATGAGTCATTAAACCTGTGCTCTTCGCACTGTCCTGCACTCGTTGATCAGCCCCACTATTCAAAGATCGGGCAACAAGATATTATCAGCTGTGTTTTCTGGTGCTTGAACACACAGTTAAGTTGGGTATTTGCCATCCTAAGATTAGAAACTCCAGCATTTGTCTGACATTGGAACATACAGGTAGTCTTGAAAAGATTGTGAAGCTGTAGGGAGGAGAATTATTCATGTTATTCATGATACAGCAGCTGCAGAAAGGGAAGAAACAGGTTTTTGGGTTTCTCATTATGAAAGTATTATGGTACATGGTTCTACATTCTATTAGGTACTGTCTTTATTGAATCTGGACAGAATTAAAAAGAAAAAGAAGAGAGAGAAAAATTCTTGGACTTGTATCACTTTTAACAGATTCCTAAGTGGTAGAAATACAAGTTAATCACCATCACCTCCCTTTATTGTCACTAGGTAAAGTGTCTAAGAAAGATAAGATGAATAGCCTCCCAGGAGGTTCCTGTTTCTCTGCCCTGAGTTATGAAGGGAGCTTAGCATGACATGTATAGACTTAGGTTTTAGAAGCCATGGTAGGTGAGAGATGAGCCCCATCAATGACATTATAAGTCATGGGGCAATCAGATATTATATTGATTTATTTATATAAATACTTCTGAATAATCTACAGCTGCAGGGCATGTACTTTGCTAACCTATGCTGCCACATAAGTTTTTAGTCTCATGGTGTGTTACATATATTTTTTATATCTTGCTTTAAATGAGCTCTCCATGGCTTGGAGTTTTCCCATGTATTTGTACAACACTTAGAAATAGATTGCCGTGCCTCATTTTTCTTCACTGAACAGGTCTTGTATTCAACCAATTAAATAAACTTGTTTGAATGGATTAGTTTTTGCAAAACTTAGTTTCCTTTTAGTTGTCATGTCCCAAGAGCAGAGGCTTTAGTGGTGGGTGAAATGATCTCACCAGCCAGAGGGCCAGGTCAGTTTTTCAGTGTTCCTCACAGGGTTCAGTTACACCATTTTGGAGTCTCAGTGAACTGGGGTGGGGAGATGCTTCACATGGACATGAAATGAAATAAAATGAAATAAAATATTCCTGCTTTGACTTAATTTACTGTGACTGTATTAACTACATCAGCTATTCTACTTTATTTTGTTTAAAAATACTATTTCAATATCTGAATTTCTAAAAGAAAAATACTTGAGTTTTGAGCTCCATCATTTACTTCTGGCACATCATTCTATCTCGTATTATTTGTTACTTCTAACTCCTTTTGGCAGTGCAGGTTTTTAGACATTAGTATTTCTTTGAGGTTCATTTAATTAAATATTGCTATACACGGGTAGATCTGTGGTGTATTCATGGCTATTCATATGTTTAAAAAGGCTCTGAGGTGCAAAAGGGTAGACTTGGCTTTTAAAACTCTGTGAAGAAAGTATCGCATCCTCTTCCTCTGCCTTTTGAGATCCAGCATGCTTCTGGAATTTTTCTTACTGTTCCATAATGTGGAAGAGTAAATATTTGCAAATCCAGAAGGAAAAGTGGTTTGAATGTTCAACATTTCACTCATTCCTGTCACTGTAGCTTGTTCCTATTAAGGTAAATTAATAGTTTTCACTGAACCCAGTTACTGTTGTATACATATTCATACCTAAACTGAAAAGTCAACAAAGTCATATTTGGTACAAATAAATGAAGTAAAGATGGTGTGTTTTGATAGTGCACTTCCTGCTTATAAGAATCTGATTATTTAATCAGAGGCAGAAACTCGTGAGAAAGCCTGAAATACAGAAAAACTGTAGAGGTTAGTTTATTGTATTTTAAAAGATATTTCTTAATTTAAATTATAATTTAAATAGATAAAAGCATATTAATTTAGGCACACTTTTCCAAAAAGATTTAAGCATGTAAAACCTGACTGGGAACCCAGATTTTCCAGAGCACTGACTCTGGATTAATGCCTAACTCCAGGTGAGAGGATAGCGGTTAGGGCAGTCATTCAGTAAGTGGACTTAGATGCTACGGTGCTTGGCAGTGTAATGGTTGCAAGAAGCATTCCTGTTTCTGGAACAGCATTCAAGGCTCTGGCCCAGTTGTCAGCAGGCTCCTGGAAAGCAGATTTGAGTAAGCTAGTCTTCTAGACTGGAATTCATGCTAGCACAGAGAATTTTAATCCATCTGGTTGGAAGCACCAAAACCAGTGTGTCCCAGCTCCATCTTCTAGGCTGCAATTAGCCATCTCTAAAATAAAAGCCCCAAAACACCGTATCTTGCTTGATCTTTGACCTGTTGCTTTTCCCATTTTCTCTTCTACAGCTTAGTTTAGTTTTGGACTTTAGCTTTCACAGCCTGGGAAGGTTTGACTCAACACCTCCCATATTCCAGAAGAGTATGCAGTCATTATGTGGGACTTTTGTGGGGTAGAAAAGATTCCTGATCAGTGTGGCTTAGAGAAGCCATTTTTAATTTCCCACATTAAGTTTGACTTTACCACCCTGCAATTAGCACTGTCCACTGCTGCTCATTCCTGTAGCAATTTGGCTGCTTTATACTTTAGGCAGTGTTCAAATATGGATGGAAAATCATCTTCAGCTGAAGGAGTTTATTCTTGCAATTGAGTAGGCAAATCACTGGGCTAATCTCTTTTTCTGAATTTATTATCATTCTTTCATTCCTAACAATTCATTGATCCAACTTCACCAGCAGAACTACTAGCTCTTTATAATAGTGCATAGTCTGCTGGGAAGGGCAGCCTACTGGAGTGCAGGAAATTCAAGCTGTAGGATTTGCTGGAATCTAAATATTTATTTTCTGGTCAACTTCTATCAATTGATAGTATCAGCCCTTTCAAGATAATAGTCACTGCCTTGAGAGTGATTGAAAACGTTGTAGTGTTATGCAAATTAATTTGATTTGCTCATTCTTAAAAGGCTGGATTTGTTAGAGGACTTCACTGATAAATGCCTGTTTTCTCAGTACCCTTAAACTCTTCATCTGGAGGTCTGGACTTGGAAGTTATGTAGTCCAAACCGAAAATAATACCGAACAATATCCAGTGGGACAAGTATAGATGCCTTGGGAACTTTGTGCCTGAAGCCTTAAGCAGAAGTTTGCTTCCAAGCATATTATTCTTAATACGCTATCTTAAATATAGATGTATATGATAAAATTCCACCTCACAGCCACCTCAGATACTAAAGTACTTAATTTAATGTTTCTAATAACCTCATTAGGTGTTTGTATAGCAAATTTTTAGATCCTCTTTCCTACCAAATGTTTTGGTTTCTGTTAAATTAAATTCTCTCATGAAAAAAAAAGGATGAGAACACTGTTACTGAGGACACTTTTTAGTTTAAAAAATATTTTGTAAGATTTTTCGAAGTACTACTACGAAGGAAAAAGTTAACAATACTCCAAGAAAAATATTATTCAGATTTAGAGCATAACATTGGCGTCATCTTATTTTTCTTCACTTGTATCTTATAGCATGAGGCATCTGAAATACTAGATTTAATAGAAAAGAGATACAAATGAAAAAAGAGTGCTGGTAAACATGGCACGTAAGAATTACTTTATCCAAACTAGGTATTTAAAGTTGACTGAACTCTCAATACTCATATAACCTCCCTTTCTCATTTTCTCATTTTCCTCTAAGAGGAAAACCTCCTCCAGATAAAGGTGTCCTGTTCCAGCTTTGGTGTGTGAGTTGGCATATTGTGGAGGGAAAAATATTGGTCAGTAATCTGATTTAGAAAATCCCTTGTATTTCTTTAGTCCTATGCTATGTATATTTAAATAAATACGTTAATTGTTATAGATTAGAAATAATAACCATATGAATTATACTGAAAATTATGTTATATTACTAATAAAATGCATTAAAAATCAGTATGTTCAACTCTAGACAAGAAATATGTATTTCCTGAACAATGCGTAGCATCATCAAGTTTTTAATGGAGAAAAATTGCATGAGAGTTAAAAAAATACCGTAAGTCATCTTCTAACTAAGGAGTATAAAATGATACATTATTTCTTCCATTTCTTCAATTATTAATATCTATATGTCCTCTTGGAGCTTATCACTATGAAATTCAACAACATTCTTTCCACAAGAATTATTCATGACAGATTCCAAAAACCAGAGGTGACTGAGACACACAGCAAAGCAGTGTAGAATATTCAAAAGTGTGTTTCAGGAAGCCCAAATATATACTCTGCTGAAAGCCAAGAGAACTGAAGCGTGAGGAGAAAATAAGACAAACACAGCTGACCAGGGAAATACAGGGAGCAATGAAAGAATGGATAAAGGCAGACACGACACATAAATCAATGGGGTCAATGCTCTGAGCAGGGATAAACAAGTCTAAACCAAGTAAGGGGATGATCACAGAAGCCAAAATTGAAAATGTAGAGAAAATTGCAGAAGCTGTAAGGACAAACAATAACAGCTTTCACAAATATAGGAGGAACAAGAGGTCAGTGGGAGAGACTGTCATCTCCGTATGTGGGGAAGTCAGTGGCAGAGGCTGCTGGGAAGCCAGTGCAGCCTTCCCCTTGGTGTGCTCGCTGGAGAGACCACAGGGAACGTGCCAGAAACAGAGAAGAGTGTCCTGGAGGCAGAATCTGAAAAATTAATGAAACAAAGGATGAGAGTGGAGCAGGTTAAGAAAGAAAAAGAAGAAAATAGGGCAGCTTAACAGTAGGCTTCAGGTCTGGCCTGTTTCCCAGGTTTCTGAAACACATGGTGAGGGTTTTTTTAACTCTTTCAGTCTATGAAATCTACAGTACGTGGGGTATATCTAAGCTGTGTGAGGTATACAGCTGAAAGGCAGAAGGAAGCCAGTACAAGCCAGCATTATAAAGGGTTTATATGAAAAATCATTGCAATGGTTTGTCAAGTATAAATCCAAGTACAGACAAAACCAGATTCAGGATTGTGGAATATCTGGTACAAATTAATTAGGAGAGTTGACAAAGGCTGAGTTAAAGTTAACTAGTGATAAGACAAGGAGTAATGGTTAGAAGTTGGAAGAGGAGAACTTTAGGCTGGATATGAGAAAGAAATTCTTTGCTGTGACAGTGGTGAGGTATTGTAACAGGTTTCCCGGGGAGGTTGTGGATGCCCCATCCCTGGAAATGTTCAAGACCAGCTTGGAGAAGGCCTTGAGCAATCTGGTGTAGTGGAAGGTGTCCCTGTCTGTAGCAGAGGGGTTGGAATAGGTAATCTTTAATCTCCCTTCCAACTCAAACCATTCCGTGATTCTATGAACTAGTATAAGCCTTGGAAAAGTTATATATTTCCAAGCCTTTGTGTTGGACCCAACCATTAAAATATACAAATACTTGTTTCTTGTACCTGCTGATGTGTCCTCAGTTTTAAATGTATGAGCAAAGACACTGAGAATAGACTCATAAAGTTATAAACTAAAGTCAAAGTTCACAACTTTGCTTGGATAGCTGAGTTCCAAATAGTTATTTAATGAGATTCATAAAAGCACCAGTCATTGGGCAGCTAACTGGAATTGATTTCCATTGCCAGTTATGAACTTTCCAGGGGGCTCTGAATCCCAAGTAATGCCTTAGATTCTCACAAACTTTATAAAATATTGTGTAGAAGACCATAATGGTATGAAAAAATACTAAAGATGACAAAAAATGGCAGTGACAATTTCTTTCTACCTTTGACCAATAATTTGTATCTAAAAAGTCATGCAGTTCTTTTTAGTTGTCAAATACAAAAATTAAACAACAGTTCAAACCAAAATAGATGTATTTGTTATCCCCCTGTCCTCTCCGTCACTTCTTACACTTTTGTGAATACCAAAAGAGATTCTTTTGGGGCATTACTAGATGAAAACTGTTAGAAGTATTTACTGTTCTTAAATGAAAAAAGATTGGGCCAGGATGGAGTTAATGTTCTGACTTTAGTGTGACAAAATGTCCAAGGTCAGATGGGGCTTTGAGCAACCTGGTCTAGTGGAAGGTGTCCCTGCCCATGGCAGAGGGGTTGGAAGTAGATAATCTTTAAGGTCCCTTCCAACCCAAGCCATTCCATGATTCTATGAAAAATTCGAGTTTTTATGAATGCTTGTGGGGAAAAAAGTTACACATCTGTGGGTGCCCTTCTAATTCAGCGCTACCCGAAGTGTCATCATTACCTCTTACAATGTTGTAAGAAGGTTATAATAAGAGGAAGAAAAAAAATCCTGGGGATTTCTGAGGATAAGCCTATTCATATCTTTGGAAATAAATATCAGGATTTTGAGAAAATATAATTTAACAAATAATGGCATTGAAAAAAGGTAGTATGCATCCAAAAGAGAAGGAACAGAAACCAAGAAAGCAAAGACACAACCATTCAGTAGATGTTAACTGTTCCCTTAAATCATGTTGAACTGATATGCAAGTTTCTAAGAGCTGCCTGAGCCCCAGGACGTGATTCACTCTTGTTTTCCAGGATGCAGCCTCTGTTAGACACCTAAATGAAGCAGGTTCCTCCCTAATTATCCATCCATTTTCCTCATCACAACACACACTCTGAAATTCCAGTTCTGAGGACAAATTCTTCTGCCTTCTTTCAGAGCTCCATGTGGAGAGTTTACATAGGCAGCTGCTGAAACACCATAGCACCAGGGAAAGCACCAAAATAAACCTGGAGTGGTCAGAACTACAAGAAACAGTGCTTCCCTTTTGCCCCTGGTTTTATGCAGTGTCCAGACCAGTGGAGATTGAATTCCTGTTTCTGCCTTGACTGTGATGATATGGGATGTTTTCATGGAAATATGTCCGTCCTACATTTCCTCTTGATTCTGGGCAGCTGGGTCCTGACCAAGAGGAGGACTCACAGGACAGGAGGCAGGACAGTCATTTGGCAATGAACTGTAGTGGTGATGTAGGACAGGCATTTCTTCTATATTTACAGGTTTTACTTTGAAGCCTTTAGATAGAAACAAATATAGTCCAAACAGAAAACACCAGAAGCTTAAGGCTTCCTGTTTTTCAGGTTTGGGGCTCTTAAAATTAGTGAAGATTTGAGATTTTGCTTGCCTGTTGCATCAGAGTTTCTTGCTTCCAAGCGCACCAGGGCTCATCTTCTGTAAGAGGATGTTCTTCCACAGAATATGCCACATGACCTGCTGGATGGAGCATGGCTCTGGAGTCTGGAGGTTGTCGATCTATTCCCCCTCTATCCTGTATCACTAGGCCTCAACTTAGATGCTGGTGTCTGGAATCTGTATCCCACTAGGACTATTACCTTACTCCCAAGTGAGGTGCTTTGGAATCTGGCCAGACGGATGTACTTAAAATTTGTGCCTTATTTCTCTACAGTGTTAATGGAGGCAGGTGATTTTAGGCATGCTGGATTAGACTTTAAAGACACCTATTGTCCCCACAGAGAGAGAGAGGCACCTGTGTTGCACGGAGAAGGTCTCTTGTAGCAGGTTTTCCATGAATACCATCTTTTGTGACTTTTAGATATGTGTATGCCAGGCAGACTGTTGTTTGAAATTTAGGTAAGACAATACCTAAGTTAGGCACTTAAATAAAGTGATTAGGTGCTTAAATAAGTTTGTTTTTACCTAAGTAGCAGTTTAAATAATTGGGATGCATAGCTGCTGGGATGCAATTAAATTAGACCAAGATCAAGACTATGATGACACCACATCGGGCACATCTGTAGTACTAAATCTGGTGAAGCCCCGGATTCTTCAGTGGTCTGTCAACAGAATATGAAGCGTTATAAGAATGGAAGAAAATGAGAGGGTCTTGGTGTATTGGGATAAAGGGAGAAAGACTATAATGTAAAAGGGGAAGTTATTAGCAGATATGCAGAAAAGGTTATAAAGAGCAGTTTAAATATCCCAAAAGTAGTTAATCACAGAAAGAAGGCAAAAAACTGATATAGCTTGAGTAATATTTATAGTCACACAATGAAGAAGTTCAAAGAGGAAGTTCTTTGAACAAAAAGTAATGTGTGTGTGCAGTCACTCTGCACAGAAGGTTATAGAGGTTACACAAGGGAGATCAGGTTCAACAAACACAGATTATGTGACCTTTGAGAAACAGGTGGCTACTCTGGTAGAAGACCAGGACTCTGAAATGCTATTTCTGTTACAGTGCATTAAAATGCATTAAAATTATCAATAAGGAAGTGGTACTCAATTTTTTAAAAGTCTGACTTTTTCATTGACAACAGATTTTGTTTATTGTTTGATTTTTTGGATATGAGAACACTTGCAACACTGGCCATGGTAATTATTGGGGTTGGTTCTGTTGGGGAGCTTTTTTTCCCATTTATCCAGCCTTGTGGCATAAAATGGAGAAAAACTGGAGAATTTAAGAGTGATTCTTTTCTTTTTTATTATTATGTTATTATTTATAATAATAATAACAAACGACAACATTCATAATATGATCATATTTTCATTATTTAAACATCATTGAAACATACCTTAACTGCACACAATCAAAATACTGAATACTACAAAATTATGAAGCATTGCTTTATTCCTGATTGTTGTACTGCTAGCTACAGGTAGCACAAGTTTGCTGTTTTTTAAACTATATTCATCTGCCTTAGAACGGAGTGTAACATGCAGAAGAGAAAAAAGAATGAGAAGGAAAAACACACATTTGTATCACTTCTGAAACTGTTACACTGTCATGTATGTGTGACATTTTCAGGCAAATAATAGTCACTTGCATTTTCACAGATTTTGTAAGTGTCCTCCCCCTTGGTTATCATTGCCTAAACATCATTTTGCTTTGAAAACATGCCTTTTGAGAACAGCAACTGATCATGATGCAGAATTAGAATATATGACTAAATGAAATCTGGAGGATAGTGTAATAATTTGCATCTTTTATTTTTGAACAGTGTTTATGGCTGTCCGTTGGCAAAAAAAAGAAAAACACAAGATAAGCAACCCCAAGAGCCAGCCCCAAAAAGAAAACCCTTCGTGGTTAAAGCAGACAACTCTTCAGTAGATGAGTGCTATGAGACTGATGGAACAGAGGAAATGGATGAAAAGGAAGAGGAAGAAGAGGAAGAGGATGAAGAAGAGGAGGAATATTCTGATGATAATGAGGAGCAAGGTGATGAGGAGGAGGATGATGAGGAGATAGATCGAGAAGAAGAAGAGGAGATTGAGGAGGAAGAAGAGGAGGATGAAGAGGAAGGTGAAGATGTGGAGGATGAAGAGGAGGAGGAAGAAGAGGAGGAGGAAGAAGAGGAGGAGGAGGAAGAACGTGGTAATAATCAGAGTATTAGTAAAAAGTAAACAGTGTGTGTTTTCTGGGTTAATCTTCCAGTGTGGTGTGTGAGGATTTAGCTGTTCAGTTCTCATTAAAGCTAATGGAAGTCATGCAGTTAAATCTCTCTGCTCCACACTGAAAATATGCCCCACTGTGTTCTCTTAACATTTATTTTAATAAGTCTGTCTTCCAAATATTTTTTAGTACACCAGCACTCACATTTCAAACAAGGAGGGTGGAGGTGTGTTTGTGCTAAAAATGCTTGCATACAATGTAATCCTAGTAGTGGATTAATGCATGCAGTTACCAGGAGAATATTCACAAAGGTACAAGCAAAGCATCAGCTACAGCTGGGTGCCTGTACTGATCATTTGCAAGTGTATTTGCTAGATGTGTTTATAAAATGTCAACAATTGCCCACATAAATTCTGTCACAAGTTTGCAGATAATTTTTGTGAGCAAAAGTACCTCTTCCCTTCGAAAATTTTGCCCTATACTTTTCCCTACCCCAAGAAACTATTCAGAATTAACTATTATAACATACTTTGGCTCTTTTAGACTTGAATTCTGTGTGCTTTAGTTGATTCTATTAAAATGTAGCGAGTGACAGGTTTACATAGATAACGTCTTTCTAAAATGTATCTATTTTTGTTATCATGCCGTGGCATACAGGTTACTGGTAGTAACCAAATTAATGCAGTAGCACAGTGATTAGCCTATGCAACTTTCTCTTTTTTTGGGATGTTGGACTTTTATATAATACTTTCAAAATATGTAATCACTGTCCATTTACTCCATATGCTGATCATAATGCACTGGGGTGAAATGAAGGAATCATGCAAAAATTAATGAGCTATCTAAAAAGTATTTTGTTCCCATTTCCAGGGAACACGTTTTTGGTTGGGTAGATTCACCTTTCTAACCAATAAAAATATAAGAAAAGCTTTCAGCACTCCTCAGTTGGATTCCTCTTAGGAACCAGGTATGAAAGTTGTATGACTTTTGTTTCAGCATTCTGTAAGGTCAGATCTTAAATCTTAAATAAAGACTTTGGAAGTATTCTTTCCATTTGGGTGAGATGGTGGCCAGCTGAGTGACTATCAGAGTTTTCTCAGATACTGCATCTGTAGAGTTTCCTCAATTGCCTGAATTTGCCACAAAACTGGTAGAGAATAAATGGTCAGTCTTAAAAGTTGCATGAGTTTGATGCAACAGGGAAGTAATTTCCTTTTGCAGGGAACTCTGCTGCTTCAGAACCTGGAAGAGAAGCTGTGTTAGATCAGGCTGATGTGCAGCTGCTGTTGCTTTCTTGATGAGCAAGTGCAGGGTCCAGCAGTTTCTATAATAAGTAGTGGTGACTGAGTTTGTTGGTGCTTAGATTGTGGTGCAACTGCTGCTGTGATTTCAGCCGACATTTAAAACTTTGAATCTACACTATCAAAAATGATAAAAGTAAAAAAAAAAAAAGCTAAAGCAAAACTCAAGAGCTCAAGAAAATTACTTGTGGCAAGCCAGCAGGCCTGATACTCAGTTTATTTTTCTATGATAATGAAACACAGTGGTTTACTTATTCCAACACAGTTACACATGCAGTTAGTGGTCCTAATCAATGTGAAGAGTCTGACATTGCTTTTTGACTGCTTTCCTTCCATATATAGTAGGCTGTGGTTAAGAACTGCAAAAAATTTACAAAGGTACCTCTATTAGCTGCTCTGCGTATTACTTGAAATTAAAATTTATATAGGTCAAGATTTTTCTTAGAAACTCATTCTATTCCAGTAACAAAACGAATGTACATTAATAAACAAATATATGTTCTATCTAAAAGATTAGTCATTAAGAAAAATTCCTCATAAAACCAGAAAAGTGATAATAGAATTTTATATGAAAAGTATTTCATGATCCTTTTGAGTATCAACCTAGTAATCAGTATGCAGCAGTCCCTTTGGAGCAGAGATGATTTACAAGGAAGAGTTTCTACCAATTAATGAATAAGATAGTATGGAATTCCTTATGTCTATGCCAAAGAGTAGAGAGTGATAATAGTTTGGTTTTGGTAAGGTCTAGAAACTAATCAATAAATCATATTTTTAAAAATAGTTTATTTTCTGTTGTTTCCAATAGGGATACTGATGTTTATCCTGCTTGTAGCATAACCTGCATTGGAGAAATTTGGACTGCTGATTTTCCAGAAAAAAAAAGGTGCAAGATTAGGTGTTCTTTAACTACATGGTCTGAATATGACTTTTGCCTTTATCTGTTGACTGTATGGAAAATTAGATCTGTCAGCTGTGAATTTAGTTGATTTAGCATCAATCACTTGCTGCTCACTACAAGGCTCACCACAATATAGTAGCAAACCACCTTATAAGTCACCTTAGCAGGAAGTCTTAATGTGTCTTAGTATTCCTATCCCTAGAAACAGAATGCAGAATTATCCACTGGTCACCAGGATGTCTGCACAGTCCTTGTATAAGTTTCTATCACTAGTGCTGTAGATGATTGCATTTCAGAAAATTTCCAGAAGTAGCTACAGTCTAGGTGAACAAAACAGTTGAAATCATAAGTATTGGTGACAGAAGGATTTCATCAGCAAGTATAGGATAGGATAGGACTATAGAGGCAGAAATGGGGAGAGGCAGAAGGGAAAGGGTGGGAGGGTAAGCATAAAGTATTTTACCATTTCTTAGGTCAAATTCAGTTTTCTAGTAGAAAAGGGTAGATCCTGGGAAACTCAAGTATGTCACTGGTGTGTCATTGTCCATTCCTGTTTTGTTTAAAGGAACGGGAATTTTGGATGGGGTTCTCAGTGGATATCGATAATATACAGGTAATGAAGGTAGACAGTTCTTATTGGAAATACTTGGGCATTCGCTGAAACCATCACAGTCTTTTTGAAAATCACATCTTTGTAGCCTTGTCTTTGGTAAACTAAAGGACTTGGAGAACATAGATGCATCCTAACAGTCTCATGAATCTCAAAATATCAATTTAAAACTAAAAGGAAAAAAAAACAATGAAAGTTTTTTAGATGAGTCCTAAATTCTGTTCTTGTACTTCTGTACACAATCCTTTGAACCAAAATTCATGTTTTAAACTCTCCATCAATGACTAGCATATCGTCTTTACATTTCCATTAAATCTGAATCTCTTTGAAGAGCAGGTATTTATCCATCTACCTATGAAGAGACTTGAGAAGCTCTTATGTTCAACACAGCCCCTAAGGAAAGATGAATCTTTCTGATTTCCCTTCTATCCCAGGAAAAAAGGGTCAGATAGAGATGACCTGTGTTACGATAACCTAACCTGTAAATTGAAATCCAAATGGGAAGGAGTGAGACTAAAGGCTGCTTTTGGAGCACCCCTTCTTTGTGATGGCAAAGATCCTTTGGATTAAAAACTGAAGTATGCATTCAATTTGCAAAGCAAATCGAAGTACCTTCTTCTGAGTTGAGCTTGCTTCAGGTAGTTGGATCCTAAAGACTGTTTCACAATGCTTTTCTATTTAAAAAAATCTCCTTTGGAGGAACTCCCAGAACAGATGTTCCAAGGAACCATATAGTCCATACCACACGAAGACATTCAAAATGCTTGTACTCTGGCTATTTTCTAATCAGGAACAGGAGGAGTTAGGTTGATTCTAGACCTAAGGAAATTTAATACATTATTTAAATCCATTTCACAGATGATGCTACAAAAACTATTGCAATTTCTTAACAGGTGAATTGTGAATCTTTTAGATGCTCCATTACATTTTCTATTGAACTCAAGGTAGTTGGCATAACCAGTATATTAATATGTGGTATTGCACCTAATTTTTCCAGTGAAATACACTTCAAAAATAGCTGTAAACCACAGATAACAATGTGTATTCAAAGGAGACACAGTACAGGTTTTTTAATAAGAAAAACTAGCACATGGACATAGAGATAGGGGTTCTACCTATTTTCATACTTCATAGAATCATAGAATTATTTAGGTTGGAAAAGACTTCTAAGATCATTGAATCCAACAGTATTTGTTTAAATTGTGGGATTGTTTTTAAAAATCTCATAATATGTTTGTCTTTTTCCTTTCATTTGCATGAACTCAACACAGACAGACCCTCAAAATGTGAAATTCACCTATCAGCTCTATTAAGATTGTTAGTGCCCTCCACTATCTTCCTGATCCCCTTAGCAGATTGCATCTGAAGCACTTGTGTCCTATAAGCAAGGAGACACAAACACCAATATAAAAGATAAAAGAAGCCCATGTGCTGAGGAAAGCATGGTGGCACACAGCTTTCCAGCTGTGCATGCTGCTGAAAACACTCCTGATAAACATCTTGATGAAATGATGGCAACCTATCTGTATTAGCAAGGTCATCTGTCAGCCTGCTGACCATTAATCATATTCATTTATTTAAACTGTTAGCAGGAAAGTGGTCATCTCTTTGGTGAACACAGTAGGTATTCAGTCTTAATCAGAGCAGAGAGCTACACTCACGTGTACCTCACAAGCAAAACACCTAATAGAAGTAAATTATAGCTTTAAATTAAGAGGTCAGAAAGCATAATTTCACTGCTTAGGACAATGTATATGGGAAAAAATATCTTTTTTCAGGGCCAAAGAAGACTAAACAAATACCTGATATTTTCATAATGCAAAGCAGATCTAAACTCTTTGCTAATAAATCTTACTGCTGTACTGTACCTTGATAAAAGAAGATACCCTGTGCTTAGGGTGTCTCACACCCTAATAATAACAACCTGAAGGAAACAAAAAACTTAGAGTTGTTGCTGGAAGACATTTATCCTGCCCATTGCATTCTTTTCCTCTGGATAAAAAGTTACAGTTGCCTTTTTGGTCTAGTTACCAGGTGCTCAAGCCTGGGAGTTGTTGAGTCAAGCCTCAGCATAAGAACTTTAACTCATACTGAGATCAGCTCAGTTGATTAGAGCATGATGCTAATAATACCAAGGTTGTGTGTTTAATCCCTTTATGGGCCATTTCCTTAAGAGTTGCACTCGATGATCCTTGGGGTTCCCTTCCAACTCAGAATATTCTGTGAATCTGGGATACCTTCTTTTTCCATTGAAGAAGCAAGCATGGATTACAACATGTCCTGCTGTTTAGCTGTTTATATGTCATATTGAAAGACTCAGCATTTTCACTAAAAATTTTTGTTGGAAATAATGCAATTAAAAAATTTGGAACTGGCAGTTCAGACCTGGAAACCTGAAGGTTTTTGGAGTAGGGTGGGGAAACAACTAGGTGGTAAATACCCCCTGGATACTTGTAGCTCTTGTGGAAAAAGTTCGGATCTTTTAATTACTGTTGTTACATGTTTGTGGTTGGCTGGTTGGTTGCTTGGTCAGTTGGTTTGTTGATTGCTTAAATATGATTCAAGTGTTAGTTTAGTAAATTTTGCTTTTTGCTGTGTTCCATGCTCAAGGTCTTTGCTATACATAGACAATATAATTTAAACTCATTAAACAGCATTATTTAAACATTATTTTTTAATTCTCTGAAGTAAGATTGGGTCTGATACTGAGCTTGTTTGCATCAAGACAAATCAAGAATAGCTTTATGTCAGTAGAGTTCCATTTATGTGAGGTGGTATGTTGTCCATGTCATCCCTAACTTTTTCTGCCTTTGAAGAACTGTTTTAGAAGACTTCCTTCTGTTTGAATGTTTAACTCAGAAGCTCAGTAAACCTTCTGGACTGTGTCTAGAAACTTAGATAGCCCTCTTCATCTTAACTTCCACATTTAAAGTTAAGAATGTACTTAGTATCATTCTCATGTAGAGGTTTACATATTTAACTCCCTTCCAACAAATAAAAGGCCTTAAATGATAATGTGAAATATCTGATCCTTCAAGAGCAAATGATTCAGTTATAGCTTTCTGCAGTGTAAAGAAATTATTCACCTTTGATGAGACAGATTATAGATCTCTGTCGTACACAACTTTGGTTGATGTAGGCAGAAATTCTGTAGAGGACATTGGGATACTTAAAGAGTTCAGGGTCTGAACTGAAGGCCTTATTAAAAGCATCAAGGAACACATTCAGCACCACATCTGATTTCAGTGCTGCTTTATTCTGAAACTGTTTTACATGGCATGGGGCTGCTTGTTTGTATTTTTAATACACTAACCCTTTCCTTCAGTGTTAGCTGAACGTGAGATGTTGGGCACACTGTACTGTCAAGTTGTTTCAAGGCTTACCTGTGACCAAAGCTTTCTCTACTCTTGCCAGAGCAGTAGGTCTGGAAAGGAGCCATGTCTCAGCAGTGCTGCTTTGGATTCTCACGGATTGCAGTCCTCAAGAAGAGGCTGTCTTTTCTGTATTTCCGTTGCATCCTTCTGTCTGCAGAAAAAGGCTGAGTGGATCCTTGATTTTTCCTATTTCATTTGTTGTCTGGCAAGATCTTACAGTAGAATTAATTCTTTCTGGAATGAGATGGATTGGAGAAGAAATTAAAGTGCTGTAGTCTTAGAGCTGTAGCTCTATCCTCACTTAGACTCTCTGTAACCTGTTCATTGCCAGTGATCTCCTGGTTTTGGCACAACAAGAAGCCAGTTGGTTGTATGACGTAGTGTTTTAAAGAACCAATAGTTAACTCAATTATATAGCAGCTCTTTGCATTCGTATTTGTAAATGACCTGACATTTTTGTAGAAAGTCTCACATCTGGAATATGTCACTTTTAGAAACATATTCAGGGCTTGTACAGAACTGAACACTTCATGATCTCTCTTTTAATTCCTTTGTCTTTCACAGTGCTACTTCAAAGGGTCCATTGCCCACACTGTACTGCACCTTACACAGTGACCACAGACTCTGTGTGAATCCTTCTTGACACTACAGATGTAATGATTCTTTAAAATAACTTTTGCTTGGTCAGTATTACAGGTTCCTGTTTTTCCTCTTGTGTTTGGACTGCAGCTCTAAGAGCAATTTTGATGACCCTATTAATTCACAATTCCCACTGGGCTTACGGTGTTTGTCCTAAAAGAGTGAACATAAACAGTAACTTTTCACCCTGAAAAGCAGAGAACTTTATTTGGTAACTGTGGCAGTTAATTTTGCCCTATTTGAGCTCCTCCAGGAGATAAAAAAATGAAATAAAATTGCAGACTGGATTGATAATTTCTTCTGGTCCATGTCCATTGTCACAAATCAAATTTGCAGTCCTAGCAAATGCCTCAAGTTGCAGAAATTTTGTTTAACTGAAATATATAACCCTAACAAAGAATTCTTTTGAAACAAAAGCATTGATGTGTAATGAACATATATATGTAATCTTGAATACTTTTGTATTATGGAAGCATTTCTTCTTTATTTTACAAGTCTCAAAACAATTGAGGTTTGTTCTTTTGTCACATCACATATGACGTAGTCCTTATTTACCACAAGAAATACTTGCCCTTCTGTAAATTAATGTATTCTTCAGATTTTTTTCTTGAGAGTAGACTCTGGGAGCTACAATTAGTGAGCTGGACAGCAAGGAAGGCCAAGTCATTTAGCAGAATACAAAGAAAACTAATGATAAGAAAGAAACCATGTAAAGGAGGCTGGGTTTGGTCACTGTTGTTGAAATCCTCAGAATTATGTGGTACATTGAAGATTTATCCAGAAAGTAAAAGTACTGAAAATAGTCACTAACATTAAGCATGTCAAGTATCCATACCACCACATGGAAACTGTGGCAGTAAATATGCAGTAAATATTATTGCTTTAGCAAAAATTTGTGGTGCATCTGTCAGGGAGGGTTAACAGGACTGACAACTCAAGACTTAGTGGGGGTTTATTAGGTGAACTCATCATCTGATAGTTCTGTCATGCCAAAAGCTTAATTTTGCAGGCTGTACTATTCTATAGGAAGGGTGAGTACCGGTATTGCTGTGACTCTAAAGGAGAGCTGAGCTTACAATTACAAAAACAGACAAATCAAGCAGGCATTTTCTTCCTTGTGCTCCACAGACATGGATTACTGACAGAACAAGGGCAAGGTCTGTGTGTCAGGAACACTTCCAGTCACCTAACACAGGAGCGTTTGCAAAGCTGCCCAGGCCCGTGTCAGACTAGGGTTCTGTCATTACAAAACATATGTGGTGAGATTCCTTACTTGTCATATATACTTTAGGGCAAGCTGTGCAACTGCTTTTCTTCTGATTTCTATTGTATCAAATCTATTGTTTGACCAACTGCCTCCACTTATTATAGAAGTTCTGTATAAACAAAATACATCTGCTAAACAGTTTCTTGGACACCCTATAAAGAACTGGGCTAAAGTTTTTACAGAATACTGTCATTCTGTCATCTGCAATAATTAAAACATTGTTCAACTTTAAGGGCTGGCATCTAGTGGAAAGTTAAAAATTGTTTCTTCTTTTATTGCAATGTTTTGAATAAAGCTTTGCCCTCAGATCATTAGGAGAAAAATACATTTTATAATGTAATAGTGGAAATTGAGAATAACAGATCATTTTTAGGAATGACTGTTAGGAATAGGGCTGGAGCTGGACTTACAGAAAGTATACTAAAGTTTATAGTAGTGTTTGTTTATTATCTAGTGAGCACAGTCTGTGAATGTCCTTCCCTGAAAAAACAGCCTAAAAGGACAACTTTTAGATGAAGAGAAACTGGAATCCCGTCTTAGGAGCCAAGGATCCTGTTACATTTGTGGAGTGAGATAAATGTTTCACAATAGAATGGAATGAAAATTCTGCCCCTATCTGTAATGCAGGTGCCTGAGTTAAGTGTGAAAAGTGATGCCAGGGTTCAATCCCACATGTCCTTCTTTCCTAACACAGAAGGTTGGAGACTAGACCAGCGACTGCTTTGCATAGGGAACATTCTTACACGTTCTGATGGAGCTCTATCACACCTAGAAAAAACATTCAAGAACTGCCATAGACCAAAGGGGATCATTCTCCTGAGAAAGCAGGCCATGCTGAATTCTGTCTTTGCTCCAAAGACTCTGTAACCATCTTATGGCTTGACTTCTTATTAGGCTACAAAATCAGTCCTGGGCACAGGGAATGGATGCTATATTTCCCTCTTCAAGGCAGGTGTCCTTGTAATATCTACAATAAAGACATTATATTTTTGCATGACCAAATAGCATGGAAAAAAAAGTATGGGTCTTACTCTACTGTTGTGTTTTCTGCTTCCTAGTGGAACTTGAATCCAGCTTTTATTGCGGTGACTAGCAAATGTTTTTGGGAACTATGGTATAGAATCCACAAGAAACCATGAGAGCTTATACTCTTAGTCTTCTGGTTCTTTAGTGAGTGACCCACTAAACAATGTGTTTAACCTGGGCAATGGGCAGGTGGGGATGAGCAGGGGAAATAAAGAAGGAAGCAGGCTGTTCTCCTCTGGCTACAAATGAAGCAAACTAGTCAAAGCAGCACTTCATGGGAAGCCTTTTTCTTTCAGTTGTGCATTAGAGCATACTTACTGGATTAGGTTTCTCTGGGAATTTATGTATGAAGAGACCCAGTGTCTAGAATCTTTTGGTGCTTAAATAGCAGATAGGTGCAGAGTTTTGTAAGGCTGGAGCTGTTTCAGTACACAGCAAAGCAGAGCTTTGAACAGTTGGTCAGTGTTAAGGTGTCTCTCAGGTTTAAAGCACAGATGAGTATAGATGTAGTTGTATCACCAAGAAAAACAGAAATACAACTGTTCCTTTCTCTACAACATGCCACATGAGAAGTCTGATCTGAAAGTGTTTTAGAAATTACTGCTGCTATTCATATTACTTTTTTCTAAGTGATTCATGTTGAAATCCCCATTAAAGATATGGTATGAGTTTAAGGATAAATTCAATTCAATGGCTGGAAGGTCTTCAGACACAGAAATGGAAACAGTAAGTTCCAAATGTAAAAGGGATGACAGGGCTTATGCAGGAAAGAAAAATGCAGAAAGACATAAAGAAACACTTAGGAGGTCAGCATGGGAGTACTGCAGAGAGCAAGTGAAATATGCTGTTAGGATCCCTTCATGGACAGCAGGAAATGACAGATGTGAAAGCTGCAGTAAAGAATCTGCATTATGTGGAATCTTTAATTTAAAAGTTAAAAGGCTTTAAGATGGAAGATCAGGGCTAGACAATATACCCACACTCACAGGCGATGCAGGACAGTTTTTCCTGTTATATTTTCTCCTCCCTAGTTATATGTGAGCATTTTCCTATAATTCATGATGTGAAGTAACTTACTGTGTCTTTTTATGTTAATGATAGAATTCTTTATCATTGTCATTAGTAGAATCAGAACTAGACACATGCAGAGCTCTTTTAGAACCCTGTCCAATATGTAGACTCTTTGAGACTTTTTATAATATTGAAAACAAGGATTTTTAAACTACATTTGATGTCTGGATAAGATACAAACAGCAATGAGCCAAAATTACTAACTGTTTAAAAAATGCATAACTAAAAGTAATAGCAATGTATTTATTAAAGAAAGAATAACTGTCCTCTGGCAAGTATGTGTTTTGCTTGAAATCTGCAAATTGTACATCCTTGAGAAGATAGGCAGTGTGGAAATAATGTACACAGTTTATCTGTGTTTTAGAAATGGATTTGATGCAGTTCCATTTAATAAATTTTAAGTCATAAAACATAATACAGCACCAAATATAAAAGAACAGAGGGGAAGAGGATAGGTTGGATAGGTTAATTCCATTGGCTCCTAAATAGCTCAGATACTTTAGTGCACGGAAAATTAAGTTAATGAGACTAGAACCTAAAAATAATCACACAAAAGGCAGTTGAAAGGGAACAATATGTTAAAGTGAAAAAAATAAAACCAGAAATAATTTCGGGCAGAAGTAAAGGTATTTACTTCATCTCATGTACATTACTTTTGCCAGTGAACTCCAGCAAAATAACTTCTAGGCTGAAGCATCCTGAGACCAAACTCAGACTCAGGTTTTAGTTTTGTGTGGTGTAAGATTGTCTCTGTATCTACGTGTGTGTATTTTGGAAAACTGGCTGTTGTGGTTATTTGACTGATTTTTCTTTGTTGCTTGTTGTTTCTGCGAGGATAGTTATTTTCAGCACAGATAGGCCGTCTGTACACATAGATGGCAACTAAACAGAAGGTACTAAAGACTCTTTGTAGCTAACTAAGAGCTAGCTACACCATTGAGTCACCATTTTGTCTTTTTTGAGGTCCACTGTATATGTATACTTGGCCAACTGGAGTAGCATGATGTGCTGGGTTGACCCTGGCTAGATGCCAGGTGCCCACCAAAGCCAGTCTTACCATTCCCCTCCTGAGCTGAGATGAAGTCAGGGAGCGATAGCTCACCAGTTGTCATCACAGGCATAACAGAGTCAACTTGGGGAAATTAATTGAATTTACCAGTGAAAATCAGAGTAGGATAATGAGAAGCAAAATAAAGCCTCTTTTCCAGGCTCTACCTCGTCTCTCCAGGAGTGCAGGGAGACAAGGAATGAGGATTACAGGCAGTTCATCACAGGTTGTTTCTGCCGCTGCTTCCTCCTCAGGGAAAGGAGTCCTTCCCCTGCTCCAGCATGGGGTCTCTCCCATGGGAGACAGTCCTCCATGAACTTCAGTGTGAGTCTTTCCCACGGGCTTCAGTTCTTCACACTGCTTCAGCATGGGTCCCTTTCTACAGGGTGTAGCTCTTCAGGAGCAGACTCCTCCAGTGTGGGTTGTCCATGGGGTCACAAGTCCTGCCAGCAAACTTGCTCCAGCATGGGGTCCACTCTCCACAGGGCCACAGATCCTGCCAGGAGCCTGTTTCAGTGCACCCTTCCCACAGGGTCACACCCTCCTTGAAGCCTCCATTTGCTCAGATGTGGGGTCTTCCACGGGCTGCAGGTGGATCTCTGCTCTGCCATGGTCCTCCATGGGCTGCAGGGGCACAGCTGCCTTACAATGGGCTGCACCACGGGCTGTAGGGGAATCTCAGCTCCAGTGCCTGGAGCACCTCCTGTCCCTCCTTCTTCACTGACTTTAGTGTCTGCAGATCTGTTCCTCTCACATGTTCTCACTCCACTCTTCTCTGTCCGCAATTACTTCTGCCCAATAACTTTTCTTTTTCCTTCTTAAAAACACCCCACAGAGGTGTTTCTACCATCATTGATGGGCTTGGCCTTTGCCAGCAGTGGGTCCACTGTGGAGCTGGCTGGCACTGGCTCTGCTGAACATGGGGGAAGTTGCTGGCAGCTTCTCACAGAAGCCACCCCTGTAGCCCCCCCGCTACCAAAACCTGCTATGCAAACCCAATACACATGGTGTGAACCACAGTAAATGGTTCACACTGGCCTTACTCGTTCCTTCTGAAGTGTGTTTTCCATTGATCCCAGCTTACAGATTTTCCTGCCTCTGTCTCTTCAGTCACATTAATCAATGACCACATCTATGTGAGTGAATAAAACGGACCATAGTCCACTCATTTAATGCTGAGTTCAACTGTTGCATGATTTGGATGCATATACAGCTAATATTTTACCTTCCAAAATAGGTTCACTACATTCAAACTCCTTGGGAATGGTCCCTAACCAGCACTTCTTTGCTGAATCTGGGCACTGCTGGAGGGCTGCTAAGTCACTCAAGTCAAAATGACGCCAGGACCTCACTAAGAGTATGGCAGCATGAGTAATCACATTCCACTTCTTCCTTTATTGTTCTGTCCCTAATTAATTGGGACAGAATAGAAAAGCAAAGAGGTAAAGAATCCTTTGTATTTACTTTCTTCGTATACTATGGATTATTACTCAGCCTTCCCTGTCATGAAAACATAGGGAATGAGACAAATGTAGATTAAAAAGCTAGAACAAACGCCCTAGCTAAAAGCTTTACATTTCAGATGAAGTAAAGTCTGGCACTCATGCACATAGTTGTCTTTGTCTTTCCAGATTCCTTGGCACTGAACTCATTGAGGGGATACAAAGAGAGACAGGAAGAAGAAATTTCAATGGTATCATATTTAGTAGTTCTCTCATCCTCTAGAATGGTAGTGATATGTGCCTCTGTCCCTTCTGCCAGTCAGGTCGGTTTGTTATCAAAGCACAAACAGGCTTTCTTTGATAATCAAACACAACTATTAAAAAGTAATTAAACTTACAATGGAGACCAAATGCATCCAATAAGATGTAATTCTCTCCATGTAAATCACGCAGTCATAAGCATATATCCCATCCGAAGCGTCCACACTATCCTATCCACACCAGGCTTTCCTGATATATCTTCGTCTATCCACAACCTAAAGCTACTCCTTTTGGGTAGCTCCTCATTCCTTCCTCCCTGCAGTTCCTCATGTGTTATACTAAAGATACCATTGAAATTCATCAAGGATCAACTTGAAACTTTTAAGTAAAAGTGATAGGGATAGGATTCACCCCATCACCCCAGTTTAACTGATGACTAGCCAAGAGAAATAGTCACTTTTAGGGGATAATTCAGCCTATCTACTATAGATAACTATGTTAGGATGAAAAATCAAATCCCAGAATGCATGTTTTTGTCCATTGCCTGTAAATGGAATCTAAATATATAGTTCATATGGAGACATGTTCAGTATGGACATCTGACACTGAGTCAGAGATCTGAACTAAAACAAAACCAGTAAAAAGAGATGATGTATCCCTATACTAAAGATTCCAACCTGTCTTCTCAGAGATTTGTGTGTGAGAAAGAAAATACTGCTTTATAAACTGAATATGTGTTCTTCAGGCTGCATCCTTTGTAAAGCAATGAATATAGAGAGTGATGTAGGCACAGGTCACTGTCTCTGGAGCAGTCTTAGGAATAGCCCCATGAGAAGCTCTGTACCAAGAGCTCTCTCAGTAGGTGTTCTGCCATTGGTGCATCTGGTCCTCTGCTCCCCTGCTGTCTCCCTGCTGTATCCCAGTATCTGGAGAATAGCTTTGGGTTCCTCATTGCCTGCTGCCCTGCTGAGCTGTGGAAACCTTAGAGAAAGCAAGAAACTGCCAAACTCCACTGAATCATTATAAGGCTATGAGACAGAATATCTTGCCTCCCTCATATAGACTTCCTGGGGAGAAAAAGTAGGATGAAATGAATACCAGTCATCAGTTAAAGACATCTCATTATCTGCCCAGACAGAAGTCAAGTCAAAAACAATTAAGGGCTGCCTGAACCTGATTCACAAAGAAGTGTGGTCCAGGTGAGAGTGACTGGCTAAATTGTACTGCCCTTGCAGACCCAGCATATCCACTTCTGTTCACAGATAATCTCAGCAAGTTCCTTCTTGAACCTAAGCATATGCCTTCATACCAAATATTGCAGATACTGCAAACCAAACAAGCAGGCTTCATACCAACCAGGGGCCTTTCCTACTTAAAGGTAACCAAAATGTATTTTCTGCTGTCTCTGTGGTGGAGGAAAAAAAGGATAATTCCCAGAAAATTCATTGCCTTTTGACTTCTGAAAATAATGTTTGGCTGTCAGGATGAAAAGACTTGAGAAACAGAAATCAAAAGGCAAAGAAATGATTATTCCATTTTATGCAGCGCTCACACTTTTGTATGTGGAGCAATAGGTCCAGTTTTGTGCTCATCAGCACAAGAAAGTCTTGAAATATTGGAGTCCAGTGACGAATAACCAGGATGATTAAAGAACTGGACCACATGATGTGCAGAAACCCTGAAAAAAGCCCAGTTTGTTCACTTGAGGAAGAAAAAAACTAAGGGGCTAACTTAAGACTTGTCTTCAGCTACTTGTATGGAGAATGGAGAGAAGATTTAAGTGTGTAGCATAAGAATAAGAGACAAGACACAACTTGTAACAAAAAAAAATCCATTTAGAAATAAGAATGAATTTCTTACCATGAGGGTGGTCCAACAGTGGAATAGATTTCCCAGAGATGCTGTGGTACCTCTGTCCTAGAAGACCTGATAATTGCTCTAAGCTGGCACTTTTTTTGAGCAGGTGTTGGACCACATAGCCTCCTGAGGTCCCTTCCAGCCTCAACTACTGCATGATTCCATGGCACCAGTGCACTGTTAATGGCATGTGACAATCTCTTAAGATCAAAGAAAGGCAAGCAGTATCTTGTGGTGAAATGACAAAATCTTAAACATATTGGCTTGAGTCAGAACCTAGATAACCTTTAAGAAGCTCTTGCAGTCTGGCACTTGAAGCAAAATTACTTCAGTCATGATCTTGTCAGAGGAGCTGTCAGATATCCTCAGATCCTTTTCCAAAACTGTACTGATACAAGTAGCTCATAGGGATTTGGAGTGGGAAAACACGGATGAATAACAAATGGCATAAATCTTAAAAGTATGTTGCTCTGTATTTCCTGATTCTCTCTGTATCTATATTAATAGGAGTAACCCAAGTAAGAACATCCATATTCTACCAATACTTTATGTGAACATTTGTAAATCAGGATGCTATTCATGCAGGTGTGACATAAGCAGTGGCGTAGTAATAGGTCATACAAGTGGCAAAAGCAAAAAAAAAAAAAAGATTATTTCAGGGCATTGGTTATGTAATATACCTCTGCCTTTAGACAAGAATACACTGATTTGTACAGAAAACTAAACATTCGAAATGCTTTTATACCAAAATAATTTATTAATATTCTTTTAAAAATGTGTTTAAATGTCAAGAAGATTAATAAAAAAGGAATATCTTTATGAGTTAGTCTTTATATGTTAGTAATCACTCCACAACAGGAAAGAAATTCAGATCTGTGAGGATCCCTTTTAGTCCTTAGGGAAAAGTAAAAAAAAAAAAAAAAAGAAAAGAAAAAGTAGTACTTAATTTTTCAGTGAGCAAAACCAGATAAAATGTGGAACCTATAGAAAATAAAAAGATCAAAACCTAATGGGAAAAAAAATAATTAAAAGATACTTAAGGTGGCAAATTGTCCATATTTAAAAGTCTGTATGGGCTGCACTGTAGTCCTCACTAATAATTTACAATACTGACTCCTACTGTGATGTCCTGTGTTCTTCAGCTCAGAACTTCCTTGCCGTGCTTAATGACTTCTACTGTCCATTTGTTTTAGTTTGAGTATTGGTTTTTAGTTGAATACTGTAATTGTAGGAGAGTCTAAACAGTAAGTCCCAGTATTATAACTATTGTAAGTAGCTGTAGCAGGCTGAGGGGTAAAAGTGAAAAAAAAAGTTGAATATAATGGAACAGCTAGGAGAGTCAATTAACTAAGTGAACAGTTACCTTTTTCTTTTGACTTTCATTAAGTATATAAGGTCTACAAAGGAACCAGTTGTTACAAAAACCAAATTGCTTGGATCTTTACCTATAGCACTTTCAGGAAATTTTGTGGAGATGAAGAAAGGATTCTTCATGCACATGGTCAACTTCAGAGTTCAGTGCAGCCCTGAAATAGGCATATTCACATGCTTGGGCTCTAATCCAAATCCCATGTCAGTAGGACCATTTAGACTTTTAGGAAACCTTGCCTAGGTCCTTGGAGAGTTACACATGTCCTCTCTTTCTTCCATGAGGAGTGGGGAAGTTGAGAGCTCACTGAGTTTTCGACCTCTTCAGTTTCTTTACTCACAAGATTTTCCCCAAGAAGGCAATGTACAAACAATCCCCCTCCCTATATTATGCTGTAACTTTCTAAGATTTGGGATTCATTTGTGCCAACATCGTCTTGCTAAATATTTCTCATAGGCCAGCTATCAGAGACTGTAATATGGAGATATATGCATGTACTTCACATTACAGCTTAAAAGGAGATGAATGGTGATGCAGTTGTATCATGTGCTGAGCATTTAGGAATTGACAAGTAGCAGTGGCAAGAGCAGTGAAGTGTTTTGAAACAGGAAGTGCTGCCTGGATAATGAAACCATCCATCTGGGCAGGAAGCCTGTGTGACCACATGTAGGTTCAGCTTCTTAGCCATCATGTTTTCCCATACTTGGAAGAAAGTGAGTAATTTGAGACATGGACCACAGATCTGCAAAGTCTTGTTTCTGAAGTCTGTCCTTTGGTAGGAATGTAGCTGCTATTTCTGAAGTATCATTGCCTCTCTCTGCAGAATCTCTCAATCTAAATGCTGTATATTTTCCTTTTCAAAAGGAAGGTGCTGTTTTGCATGACTCCCTACACTAAAACCAGCAAGCCATTTCTTCTGACAAAAAATTGCTTAAATTTGGATGTAATAGGAACAAAAGGAGGAAACAGTCAAGGATGTAGAGGCTATAATCCTTATTCTCCCATGACTCCTGGTATGACATGGAAAGAGTCACTCAACTTCTCTGTGTCTCAATTTCCCATCTGTAAAATGGGGTTAAAATACCTACCTCACAGGGGTGTTGTGAGGCTTTTTAAAATAATGTTTGTAAAGTGCTTTGAGATCCTTGGATGAAAGGTGCAATAAGAAATCAAATTATTCACTTTTTTTAGTGCAATACAAGTGCACTTATGTTGAAATGGCTAAAGGCTTCCAGCTCTTTGTAGCTATTCTACACTACTCCACTATAATTTCCTCCTGCCACTTGTTATATCTGCTGAGACTTAAAAAGAGCAACTTTACCATCAAGAATATCTAAATTGTCATGGTATTGTGTGGATGAGGGCTAGAATAATCTGATATTCTTTTTAAACTGTGTGTTCTAGGTCCATGCAACCCTAAAGTTAACATAAAAGGATATATTATAACTTTGTGCATTTTTCACCGAAACTGGCTAGCTTCTGTCTTTGTGAGACAAACTCAGTCTCTTCACAAAATAAAAACCTTCAGTTTGCATCCCTGGTTCCAAAACTTATGCAAGAGGTAGAGTAATTCTCTGGGTTTTGCAGTCATTTAACAGACAGCCATTAAACAGCACAATCTAAAGGTAGTTACTGAGTTAAAGATCAAATCTAAGGAATCAGAGAAATATGAAATTAAAGCAAGATTAGATTTTACAGAGCTGAATCAAAGAAGAGGCATATAGTTCACATAGAGCTGCTAGTGTAACATACTTTCCAGAAGACGCTGAACTCATACACAAACTGATTAAGTATTTAAAATTTTATATTGATAAACAGATGATACAGGTACCTCACCAGAGCAAGCTTAGAATCCAACTGTTACTCAGGAGATGACATGGCGTACATAAATATCCTTCTCATTAAAATTAACTGCGGCATGGAGATAAGAGACATGAGTAAAATAGTTGTTAAAAGAAAGGAGATGCAAAAAAAGGCCAAAAATTAAAATACAAGAAATGAATCTTAATTTAAATATTTTGCTTTCCCGCCTCTCTCATCTGGGATTAATGCTTTACACTTTCTTCTCTTCCACTACCTTTTTTCTTCTTCATTTTATGATTGAATGGATGGGAGACCAGAAAAGGATATAGCCAAACAAATGGATTAAAAAATACTGTAGTTACAGCTTTCACCCAGCTTCCCTACTCAAAAGGAATTTAGATGTCTTCTCTCATACAGCACATGATTCATATTTTGACTTTTCACTTGCGGAGGCAAGGTATAACATATTCCTCCCCTTGGTGATCATTTACAAACACAATTCCCCTTTTTGAGAAACAATCCCTGAAACTTTTCACATTTCAAATGTTGGCCTAGAATAGTCACTGCGTACCTGAGCAGTTCTCAGGATGACTTAAGAAAACACTTTTTTTTTTCTACTTTGTATTTCAATATCGTATTACAGGTAGATTTGGACTGAATTCACCAGTGTTTGTTGATACCTCATCCTAAACTTGAAGGCACTGGCAATTTTGGAGCTATAGCTCATTGCTTCTTTAATTACTTTGATGTTCCTTTGCTGCATCTGACTGCCCATCAGTGTAGTTACAAGAAGCACCCCACAAAAGCCTCAGTTTCTAATGAACAATCTCCTTGGCATCAGGTTTTATCCTTAATATTTAAATTAATGTGGGACTTGTTTGTACATTTTACTTTAGAAAATTATTAGTAGTGTATTTGCTTTTCAAATAGCACAAACTAATTATCCAGTAGTCCTTCATTGCCTTCTTCTACACAGTTACTCAAGATGGAAATTTTTCAAATAGGAAGTGGAAGTGGCAATCCTTACTTGTACACTGAAAATCTGATACCCTCATATCCTTAATTTTTGTGGCACCTGAAACATAAATGTAAATTACGATGAGCTTGAAAAACATAGCAACTAAAATAAAACCACCTTTTATGATAAACAGATAACCCACTACTGGCTTGAAATACCTTGTGATGTAAAAATACCATACAGTCTTCCCTATTAATTATCTTTCCTCTGTATTCAAGCAGATAATATGTAAGATATAATATTTTACCATTAGAGCATTTTTTTTTCTAGATAGCCTAGTCATCAACCAGTTCTGCTGCTTAACTACAGCCTACTATCATCCCAGGATCCCTAACCACTGTGTAGAAGAAATATTATCTTGTGGCTGAAATATTAATTATTGTGCTGTTGAGCTTTGTATTTACAACTGATTTATTATCTTGTCTACTGACATAAAAACTATTTTTATCAAACACTATTTCCTATTACCAAAATATTAGTGTACAAGCCACCTACTGCCTGAAATTTCCCACTTTGGTTTGTTTAACCCAAAACATGAGTCACACTTTGGAAATTGCTACGTGTTTAGGTGTACTAGTGTTGAAAATAAGTCTAAGCTGAAAAGATGCTATAAGAAGTTGATGAACTAGCTCTTGAGCAGGTGTTAATTATCCTAGCCCTACTGGTTTCTTTCAGTTTGCACCAGCTGAAAAACTGGCCTAGCATGTCACTGTAATGACAGATCCAGGAACTTTCTTTTCCAGTGATGCAAAATGTCGAAACATACCTTGGGTAGCCAATTATCAAAATATAAGTTATGCAACGTTCATTACTCGGTAATGATGAATGTGTGTTTTAAGACTGGGTCTAAGAATGACATAACTTCTGAGTGAACATGAGATACCAGAAGATGCTCTCTGGATGATATTCATCTGACTGAGTATGGGTATCTTTAAGGTGGGCATCAAGTCTGAGTCCCTTTGTTGTCAATGAAGAGAAACAGGCACTTCTAGTGGTAATTAGTTTCATTCTCAAGAAGATATCTTAACCAGATCAGGTGGGCTGTGTCCATAAAGTGTCTGATTCTCTTGCTGACTAAGGACAGAACCATGGAATAGTTTACTCAGATGTCGATGCCTGCCTTGCTCATGACTAAAGTTAGGTGAGATGAATCTCCCCCTCAGGGCTCCATCTTATTAAGCTCCCCCTCTGTTATTCAACAGTTACTAGAACAAAGCTGAGTAAAATGTGGTAACTCTGCACCATTTTGTTACAGTGCACAGAACAGTAAATAAAAGCCCTATCATACATATATGACCATAAAATTTGGGCTAGCATATTAACTTCAAATTATATTGTGCATATAATTCCTTCTATCTCCCTTTCATGTAACAACTCTTTTAAAATTCTTAACTTCTCCACAGTTGAACTGAGAGATTTTGATTTTACTGATGGATCCACTAAGTAAAATGCCATTTTAATCTTCATGTGTAGTTATTGGTCAACTAGTGTTAATGGTGTGTATGGTGTTAAAAAAGTGACATTTTCCTTCTTGGAGTATACTCTTTCTCTTTTGCTCAATGGCATTCATCAGTAAGAGAATAAATCCAGTAGTACTCACTCCTTTGCCATCTACTGTATTTACAGGAAATACGGGAGTGAGAAAAGTTGGAAACATAGACAATTATGTCATCTGAAGAATGAGATTGTAATAAATCCCATAAAACTGTGAATATAGAAGTGAAAGGAGAAACATAAGTATTTATGCCATAACATTTAGCAGTAGTAGTAATTAGCATTTTGATTGCCTTTTTCTTATCAGTTCTGTGAAAGAAATTCATGTGAATAGCAAATAAACAAAAATAGCCCTATGGACTAAAGAGAATTCAGTTCAAATGGGTCAGCCATAGTGTTCTAGAATTGCTGTATGATTAACAATATTTGACATGCAGTTTGTTTTCTGTCCGTGCGATTGCAACAACAGTTCCAATTGTAGCCACTTTTTTCTTTTCTTTTCCTTTTTCTTTCTTTCTTTGTTTCTTTCTTTGTTTCTGTTTTTTATGCAGAAGACCATCAAATGAATTGTCACAATACTCGAATAATGCAAGACACAGAAAAAGACGATAACAATAATGATGAGTATGATAATTACGATGAACTGGTGGCCAAATCATTGTTAAATCTTGGCAAAATTGCAGAGGATGCAGCATACAGAGCCAGGACAGAATCAGAAATGAACAGCAATACATCTAATAGTCTGGAAGATGATAGTGACAAAAATGAAAATATCGGTCGAAAAAGTGAGCTGAGTTTAGATTTAGATAGTGATGTTGTTAGGGAAACAGTGGACTCCCTTAAATTATTAGCACAAGGACATGGTGTAGTGCTTTCAGAAAATATTAATGACAGAAATTATGCAGACAATACTTCACAGCAAGACAATAGGAATATGAACTTTGTAATGCTAGGGAAGCCTGTGAACAATGGACTTACAGAAAAAATAGTGGAGGAGAGTGATGAAGAGGTATGTCTCAGCAGTTTGGAGTGCTTAAGGAACCAGTGTTTTGATCTGGCTAGGAAACTCAGTGAGACAAACCCACAGGAAAGAAATCAACAGCAAAACATGAACACTCGTCAGCATGTCAGGCAAGAAGATGACTTCCAAGGAAGAACACCAGACCGGAATTACTCTGATATGATGAACCTAATGAGGCTTGAAGAACAGTTGAGCCCCAGATCTAGGACTTTTTCTAGCTGTGCCAAGGAGGATGGTTGTCATGAAAGAGACGATGATACCACCTCTATTACTTCAGATAGGTCTGAAGAAGTGTTTGATATGACAAAAGGTAACTTAACCCTGCTTGAGAAAGCAATTGCTTTGGAAACTGAGAGAGCAAAAGCCATGAGAGAAAAAATGGCAGTGGAAGCTGGAAGGAGGGATAATATGAGATCATTTGAGGAACAGTCTCCAAGACACCTTTCTGGAGATGACAGGAAGCCTAAACCAAGTGACGGCCATGTCAAAAAGCCATATTATGGTAAAGGTAATATTTCTATATACCGTATGTTATGTCATGAGAAAGTGTGAGCTAACATGTTAAGTTTTTGCATAGATTTCTGAAATTAAGTTATTAATTCCACATAATGGGAACTTTATTAGAATTGTAGTATGACATGACTGTAAAATAGCATCACGCTATGATTATAAAATAAAAGAATTCATTCTGCAGTGTTAGAAATATGTACAGTATATCATTGGATAAATTAAAAATGTAACTTCTCAGGGAAACAAAACAAGAGATCATGTTGAAAGAGGCAAAGATTTTTCTCAAGGTTTTAATATATTTTATAGTAATAATTAAAAAAGAGAATTGTGTTGCAAACTATATTGGAGGGGGGGGTTTATGTAGCAGATAGTCAATCAGCTATGAAGTGCATATATTACAGATTGGATTGGGTAGGTGGCATCGTGACTTATAAAATTATCATCAAATGACAGTTACTGATGAAGCCTCTCCCATCTAAAATGTAGAATTGCCTGATAGAAATTGAACAGTATCAAAATGACCGATAACATAAGATAGGGGCAGTGACTGCACATTAATTATCTTAAAATAGTAAGGTAATGGAAACCATTTGCTATGCAAGGCATGGTGTGGCCTGGGCTGAGATCAATAGCAATTTCTTTCTTATGTGCATTCCACTTCACTGGTTTCATTCCATTGTGGAAACAGTTAAGGTGCTGCCTTGACCATAATTCAATACGAGAAAAACAAAAAAACCCCAATAAAAACAAAAACAAACAAAAAAATCCCCAACAGACTAAAGCTTACCTTTAGAATGCCTTTTGATTTGCAGGATTATCATGGTGATGGTGTGTTTATATTACGACACCCCTGTTTAACATGTTTACCTGTACCTGTAGGGCCATGTTGTATTAAGTGTTCAATACCTCCTGAGATTCAATGAACACCCCTGATTCCCATTGACTTTAGTGGAAGTTGAGGACGTGGTATTTCTTGGGAGATGCTAAACAGGGACTAGGTTTATCTTATATTTGTAGTACAAATATTTGGTTTGCTTTCTACAATTGAGATGGTGGGCATTTTTCTCTTTTTTATAAATCCCCGTTTTGGAAAAGTAATCTGCCTCTGACATTCATATAGGCAGACAACATCTTGATCCCAGAAAGTTTTGATCATTTCTCACAAGCCTTAAACAAAAGTAATGATCAGTCTTTTAGAAACGCATGTAAATTACTGATGTCAAACACTGCTGCAATGTATTTTAGTGAAGTTTTGTTTGTTCTAACCACAAGTAAATGGTCCAGGGTATGCTGCAGTAACTTTGGGTATTTTGGGGAAGACAACTTTATTTAGTTAGCATATTACTGCATAGCCATGTGGATGTTGTGCTAAATGTTGTTCACATATAACCTGTCATGGACGCATTTCCCTTTGAGTAAATGTCTCTAAAAAACACAGAAATCATGGCAAACCAAAATTAATTTTTGAAGAGTTTTTTAACTCTGGTATTGTCCAGCCTTTCCAGTCTATATATGGCTGGGTAAACATTTTTTGCGTATAGACCTGCTGTCTCCAAAAAGCTTATATAATTTCTGACAGTGAGAAATGTATAAATGTCCTATTTTAGTAAATTCCATAGCTTCCTTGAACCGTCCTATTTCTTGGGAGCTGCGGGCTGAATTGATAATAGGTCCAAGGCTCAACCAGGGACTAAATATTGTGGGAGTTCAGACCATGAAACTTTGTGGAGTGGATCATTCTTCCCCTTTTTAATAAAAACAGAAAAAAATATTCCCTCATTTTAAAACAATATGGGAGACATTCTGGTAGTTGTTGAGAGAGGAAGCTTTAAGTAAAACAATTGCTTATATCATTTATTCTCCAGTCACATGTTATCTTCCAAATACTCCTGGAAGAGATACCTACAGTGGTGTATGATACAGTTAAGTGGAAACTTTTTGGGTGCACAGGTTTGCGGTGAGAATTACTTCTTGGCTTCAAGGATCACTGAAACAACCATTAAGGGACCACTAACCATTTTCCCCCTGCCATTTTAAGCTTTCTAAACAGACTTTCTTCTGAAATTTATGCATTTTAAAACCTTTTGAAGTCCTTTGACAACCTTCACTCAGGAAATACTTCCATTGTGTCAAGGATTTAGAAAAGGTTAGAGTTCAGTAAAACTGCAATATTTCTCCCAAATAGCAGAAGAGGATTTACAAAACAGTATCCAGTGTTTTGTATAAAGTTGTAAAATTTTACTCAAATGTCTTCCATTAAAAGCAATGGGAAATTGTGCAAGTGCAATTTTATGCAAGTTTTGAAATCATTAAGAGTAGTATACAGCATCTTTTCCGACTCATTAGACCATAAAGGCTCTTAAGGATCTGATATGTGCTATAATTTTATGATGTAGACTTGAATACAGAGGAGGATTTGCTTGACACTGTAGGATGCAAGTGTCTAGATCCTCAGCTGCTCTAAATTACAATACCTTCACTGACTTTGGTGGAGTTCTAACAACATCAAGTAGCTAAAGTTCCTCTAGTTTAAAGTCTCTAAAAAGCCATTATGGTCTATTAATCATCTACATTTTTTGCAGTCCTTGAATATTGTTATATTTACATAATTTATATTTCATTTACATTATCTATTCACTTATCTAATACTTTTACACATCCCAAAGTACCTGACTTGATGAGTTGCTTAGAGTTGTGTATGTATGTAGCTGTGGGCTTGCAGTTCTAGTGGTCTCAGCACAGGCCTATCTGGCAGGAATTCAAATCCCTCCTCTGACATTTGCTCCTTCTGTGGCCTTGGGTTTAACTTCTTGATCTCTTTCTTCAATTTCCTGATGTATGAGATTATGGTCTTTCCAGGAGTGTTGTGATAACTGTATAGCACATTGGAGATAGATGTATATGTTTATTTGTTGTTAAAGAGCATGGAACAAAGAACTGTGTTCTACAGTCAACATGCAAGTTAAGTAAAATAAAATTTTCATAATTAGGGATTCCATTTGCAAAATACAAGGTTTAAGTATGATATTAAATTTTAAGAATGGATTTAAGACATGGAGAGTCATTACAATGAGCTAAAGATTTTCTCTAAAATGAAGCTGTTTTGGATGAACTTGAAAAATAAAAGTATATATAAAATCTACCAGAGGGAAATCAGGGAAAGATAAGCCCACAACAGAATGTGATCTCTGGATTGTACTGATTCGTGGTGAAAAGAATGGGTTGTACGTGAAGTTCTTCAAGTACTGAAATTTCCACCTATTGTACTGAGGGTTCTGTTTGTTGAAGCTGGGATGGAATTTAGTGTAAAAAAAGGCTTACTGTAAAACAAGTAGTAAAATCATATTTTCTGGAGATGAAAGCATAAATACTGAAGCAGAGAAATTACAAGAGCATCATAAAATTATTAAATGAGTATAGTTCAGTTTGGGTATTGAAGGAATGATGGACTAAAAAATATGTTGGCGATCTTGAGCCAAAATTGTAGCAGTTCGAGTATCCTGAATTTTATCCCTTTAATACTAATATGAAAATCAGCAATAATGTCCAAAACCTGGCAACTGTGGTCAAGATGATAAGATGTAATTTGTATCATGTGCTTGGCTGGAAGGATAGGGATGTTACTTTACAGATGTTCTGTTAAAGGAAATAGCTGATGAAGTTATGTGAGAAAGTTCTAAATCAGAATTAATCTCACCAGTATTCCACTACATTATTGGCAGAAAACTTTGTTTTGTGGAAAAAAAGTCTAGTTAGACTTTTCTTTGATTTGTAGTCAGAAGATCCAACAACATTCTAAAAGGTCATTAACCTTTCAAGCATATGAATATTCAAATATTTCATATGCATGTTGGTAGTGGCCCAGTTTTACAGAGCAAGCAATGCTTTCAGTAATTCTGATTACAATGTTTACTCCACCATAATTTATTGAACAGAAAGGAATATTTATGTAATTTCACCACTTCATAAGGAATTTAAAGAAAACAAGAGTCATTTCCTCATTGAGCCTTGGAAAAGGGATTTATTTGTGCGGAATTGTGGAATCGTTATGCTGAAGAGCTGGGTTTGCTACTCTCAGGACATTGAACTGCTATGACAGTATATTTGCAGACCTTAATACATGAGGCAAATAAGAATGTAAAGAAGGGAAACTCCGACTAAACAGTTTCCAAATGACCTTGCACCCTTGAGCTAATGCTTGCCAGCAGAACATTGATTGACAATGGTACGGCTTTGCTATAAAAAGGTCATTTTCCAATCACTGTGAATGGACATTGCCGTGATCATGGGAGCCTGAAGTCTGAGAAGAAGATAACAGGATAAAAGTGACAGAACTGTGATAAGAAGTAGAAGGGGTTTTTTTTTCCAGTTTTCATGATAACATTTACCAAAGAGTAAATGACATGATTAAATGAACCTTCTTACAGAAATGTGAAAAGACTCATTCACTTGACACATTTGTTGTAAATTATAGATCCCTCAAGAACAGAAAAGAAAGAGAGCAAATGTCCTACCCCTGGGTGTGATGGAACTGGCCATGTAACGGGGCTTTACCCCCATCACCGCAGTTTGTCAGGATGCCCACACAAAGATAGGGTCCCTCCAGAAAGTAAGTTCACATTCTTTCATGGAAACTGGGGATAAAACTACAAAAACTTTTCTAGCATGCTTTTTAAACCTTTTATTTAAAAAATTAATTTCATTTTTCAGTATGGTTTGTCTCAACTTAGTCAACTGTTCTGTGTTATAATTTTCCTTTATTCCATCATTTCCATTCTCTACTAACTTTACACTAAAAGTACAACTTTTAAAGCTGTATTCTTTGATTTTGAGAATCCTAGGTTATTTTTAAATAGACATATTCAGTCAACAGAGAAAAAGGTTTCCAGAAGATGTACACTGCTTTTGCTTCTGAGTGCTGATGTCACATCAACTGTCCTTACTGTCTTGTACAGGAATAATTATTCCTGAAAAACTTGCAACCCCTTTCCTTTGTTATTGTTGTGTCTGAAACATAATTTATATCAAACCAGTGCATATTATAAAAAAAATAATTTGGCTGTTGACTTAGTTGCAGAACTCAAGATTTTGAGCAAACATCCCCTGTCAGTCACATGGGTGGAGCTTCCTGCCATGTCAGCGAATTCTCTGCATAGGAGGTTCACCCATATGAGCTCATGGACACCCACCTGAAGGCAGAGGGCTTCACTTCTGGAAGTCCTCTCCTTGGCTGGTGAAATCAGCATAGTTCTGCTGAAGGTAGTTACTCTATGCTGGTTTTCATCAGAAGGTGTCTAGCTAAGACCCAATTCTCTTTCACACTAGTTTTAAAATGGAGTTATGGATTCCATTCCATATGGACCTAAAACTCTCACTGTCCATCAGCACTTACAGACTTCACATCAATGAATTTGCAACAGCCTTAAGGAAATGTTACAGTCAGAACTAAAATGGTCCCCAGTTTCCAAAGGAAAGTAGATTCTGATGGACAGGAAAACAGAAGTAGATTAGCACTGCAAGAGTGGCAGACATAACAAGTCTCCTCTTTCATGGTACAGTGGCTTCTTCCAGAAGTAAAGTGATGAGGAAGTGCTTCAGGAAACTTTGCTGTAGTTTGGTTGGTCTCTGAATATAGTAGAACAAATAAAGTAATTTCTCTGCTTTCCAAGACCCTGTAATTTTCTGAAACACAAATATTTATTCAGTTGCTCAAAGTTCTATCATTTTTCAAATGGTAAATAAAAAGCTTTTTAGAAGACTTTGTAAATCAAAGAAGAATATAGCTTTAAACTGTTTGCATGCTCTTGTACCTACTAAAATGACAAAGGTGAGCTCATCTTTTTTTTTTTCCTGTGATGTTGGCCTTGTGAAGCATGTTTCAAGAACAGCTTTGAATATTAGGAATTTCAGAATGAAGCTTTTGCATCTATACACATTTTATCACACTGATGATGGGGTGATGATGATGATGGTTATCTTTTAATGAGTATATATTATTTAATTCTCAAGTCTCTGAACAGCTTTTATTCAGTTCTTAACTCAGTCAAGGTATCTACTTATTTTATTAGATCTTTTTTTCTTTTTTTTTTGAGTGAGAACTAAATACAGGCTTCCAGACTACTTCTTGTGTGAGAAAATCAGAACTTCACAAGGGCTGGATGGCCTTTTCCCATTGAGTGATGTATTGCCATCCAGCTCTGAGACATGGATTCAGATATGCCTCATGTCATAAAAAACTCTTCAGTGTTCCCAAAAAGTTCTTGATAATTTGGCCCTTCATAGCATGAGCTTTATGATTTAGAGGGGTACTGCTCTGAGCAGCCTTGGAGTAAGTTTTCCATCCAGCTTGCAGTGGATGCGGATGTAAATCAGTTTACTTGCTTAAGCTTGTACCACTTATTTCTTTTTTACATTTTTTTTCTGCCATCCCTCAATTTTAAGTGCTTAATTTTGGTTCTTAGTATTTTGGAAAAAAAATCACATTCGTAGAGAATACAAGTAAAAATTAAAGGATCCATTCTGCTCACCATATAGATATGAATGATATATCTATGTGGAAGCAAGCAGAACTGGCCCCTAGCTCAATCAGGCTGCCTTATAGTTAGGGTTAAATTCTGTTCAGGGTTGTACTGAGGTTCGTTTCAAATAATTCAGTGTTCTACCAGTATAACTTGAGAGCAGATTTTCAGCTCATGAGTTTGATACTGTGTTTTTAAAGCTATGTGTTAAGAATACATACGTTTCCTGAAAGAATTTTTCTAGTCTGTAATTTTGTTTTGTATGGTTGCCAGCTCACCCTTTACTGTTGAGCTGATCTTTGCTCAGTGGTTTTGTATGAAGAAGATGTTGGGCGTCTTCTGCTTCACTGTTGCACCAGGGATGCGTTTGTTTATAGGTTCTGTAACCTCCATATTTTTCACTGTTGCCCTGTGTTAATGAGCATAGGGTCACAATACTTACTTCCCTCATCAGGCTTTATTGGCTATGTGTGTCACGTGTATTTTGAGGAATGCTGGTTGTTAATGAATCCTGCTTTGTTTTAAAATGGTTTCATATATACTGGGATTTGATTTTTTTTTTCTTGTTTTCATACTCTGCTGTTTTCTCTTACTCTCCTTGTCAAGTTCTTGCCATGCATGAAAATGTTCTTAAGTGTCCTACACCAGGCTGCACAGGCCGGGGCCACGTAAATAGCAACAGGAATTCCCACCGAAGGTAAGGATGCCGTCGCTGGACACCAATCTAGAGGGAACAGTGCCTCCGAACTGCAGCCCTTCTGGCAGTCCATTGGTGGGGGGGAGTGAGTGTGTGTCATTGTTTTGTTCTGAAGATTGACAGATGGTGCTTCGTGTGCTTTATCCATTTTTAAGAGTAACATTTATTCATGTATTTTCTGAGGAGAACGAGTGTGCGTTTGCTGTAGTATGGATGAATTGATCCACAGAAGACATTTTAAGCATCCTTAGCTTTTTGAGTGGACTTTTTTTTTTGTTTGTTTGTTTGTTTTGATATTTGCTGAACAGCAGTGGTATAAAACAGGTGCCATGACTCCTCTTGGGTGTGTTGCAGGGAGAAAGAAGAGTCTGTCAATATCATCAGGACTAGGACAGAGTTCTGGTTCTCACACTTCACTCTCCTCAGAGATTATTTTATAGTGCATGAAAAAATCTACTGTAATCCTAAAAATATTGGGGTTTTTTAGTACATGAGAAACAGCATTTTAAGTACACAGGTGTTAGCTTTCTTACTGACCCCAATCTTACTGACCCCAGAGTACTTATTCAGCTAAAACTGAATGAGAATCTTTGCTGTTTAAGAAACATTAGGAAAATGTATCATTAAATTTAAAAATGAGAAGGTAGAATTATTAGAAGTAAGTATTCTAGTAAAAAAAAAAAAAAAATCAAGGCAAAAAGCAACTTTTCTATAGTCTTTCCTAACTAGTCTTTCCTAATTTTCCTAAGACTAGTAATAGATTCTTACAGAAGGGATGCTATTGCCAATTAAATTCTGTCAAACAAATTTTCAAAAGGTCACTGTAATATTCCGCACTTCATAATTTTCCCACAGAACAATAATAAAAACTTGCGTGTTTCTTTACAATTTTAAAAATCCATAAAATGTGGATAAGACAGTGAAAGGAACTGTGCAATGTTCCTGTTATTGAATTCCATTTTACTGTTAATTGTAGCATGAAGGCTTAAGGGACTACAGTTACTGGACATTCACTGTTATCAAGCTCTGGGTTACCACAGCCCCTCATATCAGCTGCATTTCCCCCAGAAGACTCTTGTGGGTACCAGCCTGTCTGCAATAAGCTCTGGTACCCCTTTCTTCTCTGCAGTGATGCTGCCAGTAGATGCAGCAAAAACCTCTGAGAAGGCTTTATGGGAATTACTGCTGCTTGAAGCAGCGTTCACTTCTGGTTGAATATCCACTAGAATATTTGAGGTGTCTGAGGAAGAGCATGTCAGTGGAGCACAGCTGCCCCCTGGCATGACTCCAGAGCTGCACAGAGCTCCCTCACCCTCTGCAGAACTAGGGCAGTGAGGGCGGGCAGTGGGGGGAGCGCTCTGCAGTCTGTGCTCACCTCTTTCTGCAGCTTTTGGGGCATTTTTCTCGACATAAATTTTTTTCTTTTTTTTTCCACTTATTTCCTGTAAAGAAGGGAACATCTGGGAATGCACTGATTTGCCTTTCATTTTAATTTCTTTTCCTGCGGAGAACACAGAGAGCTGCGGTCACATAAGCATTCAATAGACTGTGACAAGGAAAGGAACCCCTCCATTGTCAGGTCACAGGGTTTTACAGCTTCACTAAGAGCACCATCTGCTGGCATCAATATATTTGTTTTTCTCAGTTCTAAATCTTTTCCATAAGAATCAGGCTTATTATTGCCACTTCAATAATAGTTCATCATTTGCAAATTTAATTGAATTTCCAGTGCAGAAATGCTTTTCATTTTACATCATCTACTATTAGAAAGTATACTTCAGTGGCTGAAATTCATGAACAAACACTAACAGTTGACATGTAGATTTAGCAACCCAAGGCAAAATTTTGCACTCATTTATATGCCTAGCAAAATGATTGAAGTTAATGGAGCTGAATGAGGTGCGAAGCAGCACAAGATTTGGTCTATATGGTGTTGTCATTTAATTGTCTTCAGGAGCCATTTCATTGGCAACATTTGTAGATGCATAAAGGTCACAAGTCTGCTAGCAGAGCTGCACAGTAGATTCCAGTTTATACTCTCCTCTCCTACTGGTATGTTCCCTGGCTGACATCCATGAATAATCTACCCATGTACTGCGAGAGAAGAACAGATGTAAGATTTACCATGCAACTTTGAAAGCAGAAGATAGGAAGTCTATTCTAGAGAAAATACACGTGACCAAAACACTTTTGGAAACCCTTTTCCTTCAGATTCTTCCTGATGCTGGCTAAGGAGAAGGAGTAATTGGATCAGTGCTATAATGTGAAACTATGCAGGACAAGACAATTAAATTTCCTTTCTGTAATTGCAGCCTCTCTGGATGTCCTATTGCTGCAGCAGAGAAACTGGCTAAAGCTCAAGAGAAGCATCAGAACTGTGATGTGTCAAAATCAAACCAGGCATCAGATCGGGTTTTAAGGTATTAGAAATCACTATAATACTTATTCTTATGCAGAATTCATCACACATTCACCTAATCTGAGAATTTATATTTATATACGTTGTATATACACATATATCTCCTTTAAAGAAGAGTTAGAATTAGGGCTTCTGGATCCAATTCTCACAGTGTATTTTTCCCACTCAATTTTCATGGGGGAGGGTTGGTAATTATTTTGGCAAATACATGTAAAGCTGAAAAGCTCATTTTTGTCTTAGGCATTGTTTGGTGTAAAGATGACTGCTGGAGTGCAAAGTCTAAGAACAGTGTGAAAAAAGTTGGTATCTTTTGGGAATAAACTAATATTTACCGGTAAGTCTTGGTTTTTTCAGCAGGCTTTTACTAGTAAATATCAGTTTAAATTAAACCAGAAGCCCTATGTGCATTACCAAACTGGTAGTACACCTTTTGGCAGGACACTTGGAAAAGTACGAGGTATAGCTTAGATTCTAAAATAACATCAGGTTTAGTTCTTTGTCTCTGCTCCCCCCATTCTCTGCCAGGAAGGACAGAAGGAGAGGAAAATTGTCCTAAATTTTCATATGGGAAGGACTTTCAACCAATTTTTTATCATTATACTCCTTTTCTTCATCCATATAGGATTCTGCATTTATCCAAAGTTGTATCCAGCTTTGTGCTATTGTCTCCTCTTTTGAGATATGTGGGTGGAAAAATATTCCTTCTAAGGAGCTGAAGTGTGAAGGATACATGTAAAGGAATCAAACTTCTGCATGATTGTACCAGCCTTATGCTGATGATGCCCCAAAAGCTACAGAATTTCTCCGTGGATACTGCAATATCTGTGGGCTGGGATAGGTACATCCCTCCCAGCTGCCTCAAAGAGCGTGGGGGAAGTGCTGCAGCTTTAGTTCCCAGAATTTCCTACTTGTCCCATAGGTTTTTTAGTCTTTAGCTGTCTTCTAGATTTAAGAACCAATTGGGCTACTTAAAGTTTTCTACTGTATTATCAACACCTTTCTTTGAATAGTCTCTTTAAAAGTTCATCTAATCTTGATGGTCTTTTCAAAAACCAATATTTCCATGGAGCTGAGAATGTAGAACTATGGTTCACATCTGCAGAAGATTTTTCATCATTCCTGTTGACTTTGCTTTCCTTCTGCAGATTGCTTTTGATGGGCTTTATCTTAACTGCCCCTAATTCAGTTTGCACAGCTTGGCATACAACATCCCAGGGAGGTTTCTTAGAGAAAAGTTCTTCAAATCGCATTAGTGAAAAAAACTCTACTCTTTGAGGGAATAAAACAGTTTCTCACTTGATGGAAAAAGACAGATCAAAAATGCAGTGGCTTTTACCACTGCTCATTACAGAGAATCCACTGAAGTCAGTTGCCATAGAAGGCAACTGCTCAAAAGCAGCATCCAGTTTGCTGGCAAACTCCCTAGGAAGTTGTTCTGCAGTCTTAACTTCACTTGTGAGCTGCCTTGTGTTTCAGGTTTTATAGGCAACTCAGATAGTTCTTTAATCTTGTTTCCTGCTTCCCTTTTACCTTTAAGTCATTGAAGTAGTTAAGATGAACTTGGCAACTATTTATAATATTTGTGTGCAGGCAATTGATGGGCAGACGGAAATATTTTAAGAGTAAATCTTGAATATTTGTCTTCATCCCAGTTTCCATCCCACCTGCATTTGAATGTTCTTACTTAAAAAGAAATCAAATTCATAGGACTTCTATTCCACTGAAAGTTTGGATTTGCATCGAATGTTCAGGATCTGAATTGCAGGGTTTTTGCTAAATATAGATTATCTTGAAACTGGATCAAACTATTATTCATATCAACTCATTGTATAAATAAGCCCACTGCATTTTGTGAGGAAAAAGTGTCTAAAGGAATGAGCATACATAAATCAAAGGGAATAGTATGACTAATATGATTTGTTGGGTGATCTTTACATAAATATCCTGACTAAATTCTATGAAAATAAATTCATTCAGAAAAACATGATATAATATTCAAAACCTATTTCTGACTATGTTTCACATTTCATTTTGTCAGTCAGCATGATACTTCCGATCTCAACTGAATTTATGTTCCTATGACAGTTCCTTCCATTTGCTCTGGTTATAAATGCATTACATAAAAAGCATAAAAAAACTTGATTATATGATTCTTGATTCCAGCAGAAGCACCTCAGGTATGCTGTTCATCATCCTCAGCTCATGCTAAATGCTATAGGTAGACATGCAGTGTTGTATAGCAGTTGCTTCCTTCAACCAGGTCATGTAACACTTTCTTATAGAGGTAGGGTTTGCAGGATCTGACCTTTGTTTGCTTGCTTTGAGCTGATGACTTCCGTGTCCACGTGCAGAAGATGATGCGACATTGGAATTCACTGCAGCATTCTTTCACTGAGGTTTCTCATGTTTCTCAAATGACTGAATAACATCAATCAGGGCTTCTTCTGACTGTCCGCCCTCATCCTAAACAAAAGAGATATTTAACTGAAACAGTTTTATTTTGTGTTCATTCTCAGGACCTTCCTTGAGGTGTGCATCTCTGTGTCAGGAATCACAGCTCCTGCCAGAACCTTTCATTTAGGGGTGAGCAGGACCTGCAAGACAGCAGCTCAGAGTCAGCAGAGCTTCCAAGACTCTTCTGTGTATTTCTCAGGATGAATATGGATTTGTATATTGAAGGATGAAACAGGAATAGTTACTTTTGAAAGCACAGAGGAAAACAGCATACAACTCTTTTGGAAGAAATTCAGAGGAAACTCCATAAATTAGGTGGAGCTTCCAGATCTATTTTTTCTTTCTTGACATATAAAGGAATTTGTCCAAACTTCTTCTGTCAGTCCGCTTGCCCCTCTTTAATTCACCTCCCAAAAGAAAAAAATGTTTGCTATGCAATGCAATTACATGGGGAAAGGGAAACATTGAAGTATTTTAAAACAGAATTTTAAAATACTTTTAGCTGCAGGATACATTTAGTGGTATTAGAATTAATTTTGTCTAGGCTTTGTTCAAGGAAATATATATTGTTTGTCTGCTGAAAATAACCAAACTAAGGAAATGCAATAATATATTGCTGTCTCTTGAGTACAAGAAATAACTAAGATTTTCTAATCTGATCTATAAATTATGCACAGACATAGTAAACTGAACTGCATCTAACAAACTGTACATATCTTTAATTTCTAGGCCCATGTGCTTTGTTAAGCAATTGGAGATCCCTCAGTATGGCTACAGAAACAATGTCCCTACCACCACACCCCGCTCCAACTTGGCCAAGGAACTAGAGAAATACTCTAAGACTTCGTTTGAATATAACAGTTATGACAACCATGCCTATGGCAAGAGAGCCATAGCTCCCAAGGTGCAATCCAGGGATATATCCCCCAAAGGATATGATGGTAGGAGGTGCACACTCTTATACATGAGAGACAAGTTTGCAGTTAATCATGTTGTTGTATATGTAAACATCATACAAATAAGACATGTTTTCATGTTCATACAGTATTATGAGGAATGCTATCATATGTAAGTTATTTTAAAGGCCTTCTAAAAAAAAGTGTTGTTTTATACGGTGCTTGCTTCAGGATTGTTGCACTGGCAAAAGACATCTCCAGCTATTGAGCTCCTGGGATGTATTGAGATGGCAATAAAAGCTAAGTAATAGAGATAATCCTTATGTTACTATCTGGGAGACCTGGCCTCAAGGGTCACATTAGGATTCTTGCCTCTGTACAGTAGTTCAGGTAACCCAGAAAGATAACATACTTGCTTTGTGGGGATATGGAAGTAGAAAACCTGGGTCTCGTTGCGCGTCAGAAATCACTGCTACATGCTTAAAGAGGCATTTCTGCTTATTTTGTCCTCATAAATACACTGGTTGAATTCTCTGGAAAACCTAGCATACTAAATATGTTTAAGAAAAAGCTGAAATTAGCTTCAGTTCAGGAGAAGACAATGGATGGAATCAGTCAGGCAAGAGGCTTTTTATTAGGGGACAAAAATTAACTGCAGGATAAAGAAGGATTCTAGCTTTTGTAGACATCAGGAATTTTTCAGAGCAATACATTTATATATGCATATATATTATGTATGGGTGTGTATATATATATATATATAAATAATAAAAAAAAAAAATATACATATAAAAAACTAAACCATACCTGGTTTTTTTTTTTTTGAATGCTAGCGGTTTAAATATTTGATACTGCTCAGTGACTACTATAAGAAATTTCAGGCAGGTGTCAGATTTTTGTTTAAGAAAACAGAAAGAAACATACAATACAGAACAATTTATGCTGTTGCCTGAACACAAACTGACATTTAAAAGCAGTTAATTGAAGAAAGAAAATTACTACAACTCTTGCCTTCATATGTCTGATATTTTGGATATTTTCCTTTCTCATAGAATTAACAAGTATATTCTTACACTATAGCAGAAAGGAGAAGGGTTGTGAAAGGAAACCTATTTTTAGTAAAAGAGCTTTTTTTTTCCTCATACCTTCATCTTATTTGTCTGTATCAGAATAAGGGCTTGAACAGGATTAAAGGTAAAGCACTAACTGTAACTGTGGTTAGGAAGGTAATGAGTATACATTACTATAAGGTAAATTTGGTATTAAATATTGTAGATATATTCTGTCTACTCTTACAGAAAGGAAAGCATCATAATATGGCTAGGGTTCCTGTGAAAAAGCTTATTTTCAGATCAAATTACTGATGCATAAGCAACTGATATATATTTTTCTCATTTAAGGCCCCTTTTTCAATAAATAGTAACAAACTCCACTTCCTTTCCCAAATCACCAGAGTTTGAAAATACATGTAACATTAAGCACAAGTTTAACAGTGTCTTTAAATAATAAAAGGCTATGTTGATACAGGTCACTGTCTTTATGCACACTCACCTTCCTTCGATATAGATAGGAATTTTTCTTGGCTATAAGACTGGGACTAGGTCACTTCACTGCTCAGTAATGTGAGCCAGAGGGGACTGAGGGACACTGCATACATGTGATTCATGCTGCTATAGCAAGTGTAAGGGGCTCTTGTGCACTCAGAACAACGGAAGCCCATTAAAGCTGGAGTGGGTTGGTTGCCAAGCAAAGGCTACTGTGTGGCTTTGTTGCATACTCCTGGCTCTGCCGGAGGCAGCGCACGCTATTCCTGGTTCCAAGTGATGTGTGTGCTGTTTGGCCAGATGGATCTGCCAACATGGTCCCAGAGGTGGGGCCTGATCTGAGTTTTTCTTATCCCTGTTAGTGATTTTCGTGAAAACTGTAGGATTCACATCCCTGAAATTTCAGAAGTACTTCAACATATCTGGCTTAAATTGGCTCAAGAAAATCAGTTGAATTCTTAGAATGATGAAGTGAAATCCTGGACACACGGAAATTGTTCAAAAATTTTGGCACTGACTTTCAATGGAACAAGGATTTTGCTGACAGCTGTTGTAAATAATTGAATATGAAGGACATTTCAGGAAGAGACTCTTCACTTAAAAGAGGCACTTCAAAAAACTTCCCAGTATTTTTTATATTTGTATTTGTATATAAAAAAAAAATAATTATTGCTCCTAAAGACATTGTGGAGGTCCAGAAAGCACACTTGTTATATATGTCAGCAAAGCATGTTTATATAAAAGCAGATTCAGTTCTGAAAAGTCATCCTGAAAAACCCAAAAGTACATCTAAGGTTTTGGGGGGAATGTGCAGGTAAACAGTGCTTTAGTTCTGACTATAGGAGAGAAGTAGTCTTAAGGATATGAAAAATCAATAGCTTCCCACCTCAATTCTTTTTTAATTGTCAGCTAGTACTGTATTTTCATCATCAGAGAATGGGATTATATCTCCAGTAAAGGTACAGTTGGGAGTGACACGAACATAAATAGCTCCTTTCCTTGATACTTTTTCCAGTCTGTTTACTAAAAAACAGACAGAAAATGTATACTTTGGATTGTTGGGTAGGAAGGCCTAATAAATTCTTGAGAAATTTTGTATTTCTGGGCTTGTTTTTCCTTTGAAACCAGTTGCATAGCATATTGGATGTTGGGCTTATGGTATACAGCAGTAAAGATGAGAAAAGCTGGACACAGCAGGCAGTGGTGATGGCAATACCTTCAGTTGCTTAGGTGATGGCAGGAATTGTTGTCATCCTACCAATAGGCCTGAGTTGTTCTATCAAAACACTGAGAAAATGTTATGAGTGGGATTCATCTGACCATATCTAGAGTTTTATAATGTCAGCACCGACAGCTGAGCTCGGCACCCCTTTCAGATTCAAGGAGAAGGGTAGATGCTTCTCTGATTCAGTTCATCTTTTCCCGAAGTGCTTATTTAATACTGGTCAGGTGAATCATTGCCTGAAAGTTCCTATTTTTTTCCACTGCCTGTATACGAAGACTATAATGACTAGATCAGATATCTGAAATTAGGTGAGATTAATCTTTAATTGTGCAAGTCAGAAAAAGTGTTGAATCTGTAATTAATTTACTAACACATTCAGTATTTAGACAATATTGGGGATGAACTGAATTCTGCTCTAAATACCTTCTTTTGGTCTTCCACATGTTTGGGATCTCTCCCACTCCCCCACTGTTAATTAATAAGAGAAGCCTGTAGACTTTGAGAGGTTCTTTGTAACCAGCCCCCAGGCATATCTGATGGAAGCCCAGTTTGGGTATGCAGCTGGTTAGACCTGTGTCTTTTTTTAATGGGAAAGATGTTCTCCACATTTGGTTTCACTCCAGATTACAAAGCATAGGTGGACTGCAGAGCTTTGTAAACCTGGTGACACAGGGGTGGGCATTGGATCAAGCAGAACTATCTGGTATTGAAACAATGCAGCTTTCCCTTCTTTAGTGAACAGGTTGATTTAATTCATTATAAATTGATGATCTTTGTTTCTCCTGAAAAACTAATGTGAAATGAACAGCCTGGGTTATGTGACTCATCTTCAAATGTACAGCTACCGTAAAGTTAAGATAACTATGGCCATTTCTGTCTAAGTAAGTTTTGCTTAAGTTATTGGTAATCTGAAAGCTAATAATTGTGTAGCATGCTTATAGCACTTTACATCTTCAAAGTGTTTTGCAAGTGAATCACAACACAACTAAATTTTAGAAGCAACTTTCTGTTTATAGGGAAGATAAATTCAAGGGATAATGTAGTTTGACCAAGGCCACAGAGGAGTCCATATCAGAGCCTGCATGAGTTTCTGATGGTTAGTCCTATGTATAAAAGCTGCCTCTTTCCCTCCCTCTCTTTAGCACACATTCTCATATATAAATATATATAAATAAATATATATAATTTCCCATGTAATATGTCTTTTATGTCTGTCTAAATGTGACCTGCTATAACAAGACTAACATTTTTTGAAAATGACAAAAGTCTTATTTGTTCCTATGATTTTTGAAAGATACTTCTAATTTGGCAAGTTCAGTGGTACAGGGTGCTTGCTGTGTTAACACAGTAGAAACTGAATTATTCAATTATTTGCTTCCTTAAGTATAGGAAAATTCTTGTGTGTCTTGGATACCATAACAAAGTAACAATGGATAAATGCTGAATTTTTAATGACCACCACTGACTACGATATTAATAATGAAACTCTTGAGGAACTGTTCCCAAATTTATTATTAGTGGATACCCTGCTAGTGTAGTGCTACTATGTGTTCAAAACAAAAAAAATGTGATGAATGTTTAGCATTCACTTCACTTAAAAAAAAATCACACCCTGTGCATTATGTGGCTTTCCTGAGAAAACTCCATCTGTTATGATTTAAGTGAAACACAATTTCCTTTGCAGTAAAAATAACGCCATGATTTTTTTCAGTTTTTTAGAGAAAGGAGGATGACATAAGCTCTAGCAGAGACATTTTGCTTTCAGATTCTTCTTTTGAACCCTGCTTGCCTACCAGAGCAGCCCGTGGTTCACAAATGGGCTGTGCTCATGAGAGCAGATTATTATATGTATGTCTGTTCAGACAAATACAGCTGAAGAGTCTGGCATTTAAATGGAGCCCATCACGGAAGAGCTCTGTCTAGGGCCTGACCTTTTTTGTATAGCTCTCTAATCAGCATGCTAGTTGGTTATTGTTACACTGTGCTGTAAGGTGTGATCTCTGCAGTATACATTTCCATCTTAAGGGGAAGTAGTTGCTGTAATATGCATGCATGTATCCTCTGACCTTGACTTTTTTTTCTGAAAATACATAAACTTTCAGATTTTGGAGACGAGCTCACACTTTCTTGCATTTTTTATAAACACTTTTAAAACAGCTCATCTGGGAAGAGGGTTGGAGAAATAAGTGGGCTAATAGGGCTGCTTTCCCTTATTGCTATAATATCTTTGGCTGCAAGAAGCATTACTTAAAAGCAGCAACAATGCTGCTTTGTGTTTAGATAGGCTGGACATGAGCACTGTCGGTGCCTTGGCTCTTCTGTGACCACCTGTGGCTTGTGTCAGTCAGAGCACAGCTGGGCATTGCTGCCTGCAGTGGAGCAGGGAGGTGTCTTTGGTCCTTACTGGTTTTATGAAGAGTTGTAGGTGCTCAGGTTGTTTGAAGTGGGGGGGGACATTTCACTTGTACCTGTTGCCATTTAAAGAGCCATTGCTTCTGCCCTTGTGCAAGTCATGGTAAAACTCACATGTGACAACCACCTTTTTCCTCCTATAGTGCTCCTGCCTTTGGGATGGCCAGTGCCATAATATTTGCCTAGGGTGTAGGAGGAAATAAAGCTTTTAGGAAGCATGGGGTGTTTGAGGACATATGGGTGGTCCTGCGGCCCAGAGGTCAAGCTCATCAGCCTTGCAGTGGGTTTGATCTCCAGTAACTCTGAGGAGTTCTAGGCCTTAAACTAACATTTTCTCTAAATAGGGAAAGGTCGCATAGTGTTACATTGCCCATCATTAATAAAAATGAATGAGCTGAGCAGATTGTACCTTCTGTCTGACTATATATGTGGGGTAAAAGCAGTGTTTCTGTGTTTTTATTGTTTTATAAATCCAGCCTGTTTGTCAGAACAATTCATGATCATGTCATGCAGATTTTTACAGGAGGTTATTTCATACAAACTCACACATGTAGCGTATAAAACTCACAGACAAAAATCAAGAAATACAGCCATCATTCTTAATGCGGGCCTTTTTTTTTGGCATTAGTTACTGTTCCTCATTATAAATTTCACCTCCAGCAGTTTGTTTTCCTCTTCACTTATGCAGAATGCTCCTTCTTTTGAGTCATCCTTGTCATATTTCTTCCCACAGCTAAACGCTACTGTAAGAATTCAAGTCCAACCAGCAGCACAACAAGCAGTTATGCCCCTAGCAGCAGCAGCAATATGAGTTGTGGTGGAGGCAGCAGTGCCAGCAGTACCTGCAGCAAGAGCAGCTTTGACTATACTCATGATATGGAGGCAGCACACATGGCTGCTACTGCTATTCTGAATCTCTCCACCCGCTGCAGGGAGATGCCTCAGAACCTCTCCACTAAGCCTCAGGATCTCTGTGCAAGGGTAAAAATTAGTAACTCTGTTTGTCGATGAAGATTTCTCTTAACTGTACTTGCTCTGTGGCCCTGATTGAGAGAAAAGCTGTAGTACATCTTGCCTTTTTTTTCCCCCTCAAAATTAACATAATCTGGCAGCTCTGCTAAAGCAGGGAGGAAAAAAAAAGGATACAAATTGCTCACAAGTATCACAGGAAATCATGATGGTTTTATAAACTAATGATACAGATACCACGTACTCCTTCTTTTTAATTTTTCTCTTACTATAATTGTAAAAGATGTTTGGATTGCTCAAGTGGTATTAATTGCGCTACTGTTTGGGTTGTGGTTTTTTTGCAAAATGCAGTCTGGTTCATACATTTTGCGAAAGGATTAAGATTTAGCTCTGCATTTTCATTTAAAAGTCACAAATGGGACCTAAACTTGTAAGATTCAGTGCAAAGAAATCTGTTTATGTTACAATTTCTTGCCTGTCTGTGATACCACAGTTCTTAAGTCAATGCATAGCACATTTGAAATGAACGGTGCAGGTGACTTAAAATGTGCTTAACAATCTTGCAGGGTCACTGATGTTCTTTATGTTCATAGAGCCTCAGTATATTATAAAATGGCCATACAGATAGAAATAAAAGCTTTTGTCATTAAGCTTTCTGTATTAAGAAAAAGCAGTGCACTATTAACATCCATTAAAGATTTAGGAGAGGGTTTTTTTTTAGTTTTTAACTTTAGAGTTTTGGCTCTGATAGCTGTTCAAAAATGAGTATTTAGCAAGCACAAGCAATCAGTGCAGTACAGTGCTGCCTATAGGAGACCACTAGATGGCTGAGCAGACAGATGCAATGCAGTGGAAACGTTTTTATTGTGCTTGTAGAGAGATTTTGAGCTGGCAGACATGTTCTGTTCTTCTTGTATAGACAAAGGTTTGCTTTCCCTTATTTTTCAAACCCCCTCATGTTATGATCATTCATAACAAAATAAACCTGTAGCAGTAGGCATTAGTAATAATCATGATCTAAGCCAGAATGGACTTTGTTTTCAAATGCTGCTTTTTATGTTAATTTATTTAATACTGTTCAAGAGGAAAATCTCTTTCTGGCATGTAAATAAATGCAGTTGTTCTCTCTTCAGGACAATGGGAGAAGTTGGAATACAATGCTAAAAATCTTCTGTGTCTAAGCCAGAAAGGGCCTCTTTCCTAATGTGTCACTCTATATTGTGACTGAAGGAATGAGTCTGAGGAGATAAACAAGTACTTTCTAAATTAAATTAGCAGGATAGCAGCAATTAGATATAAGCTCTGACAAAAGGCAGTAATTCAGAAAGAGAGATTTGCATTCACAGTGCTTTCCTGCAGCTCTGTTGTTACTCAAGAGGAAAGAAAGTCACCAGACATAGGAGGAGTCGGTCAGATTCACGTTGGTTTTGAAACCAAATTTCTCGTGGAACACTTCATTTTTGGAAAGATGAGGGATTCTCTATGGCCATTTTTATCTTATTTGTCCTTAGTTTTTTAATTTTGTGTACATTTTAAGATATCTTATTTCTCCTAATCTGATATAATAGACAACACTTGTTTTTTTCTGCAAAAGAAAAAGAGCCCATACTTGTTCCATTTTTCACAGTACCAGTTGTCACAGAAATTGGCACAAATTACTTTCAAAATAGATACATGAATTGTTAATGCATGCTCATCTACAGGAAAGGAGCTGTGAAACTTGAATGCATTTCCTCATTGACAAATGGTGTCCAAAAGGACTTCTTTTGGTACCCTACCTCCCTATTTAATTTTCTGACATTATCTATTCAAGCATTGACTGCTAATGTTAAAGAAAGAAAGAAACAAAGATTATTTGGTGTTAGCTGGTTTTTATTTCTCTACTCACCCAGACAGATGTCAGGACTGAGAAAATGAGAATTATGCAGATGTTACCTCACAGGTTACCTCACCTGTCACAGAATAAATCAAGAACATAAAGACAATGGCAAGAAAATACCTTTAGAGATTTCTCCTTTATATATCAGATTTTGCACCTATGTGCTGGGTGGCAGAAGGGGTACTGAAGACCCTTTTCCCCCAAACATCAAATTAGCCATTCAGGAAGAAATCTACTTTAACAGCATTAATGTTGTGTAACAGCATCATGCTATGTGTAGGAGGGGGCTCAATGCTTACAATCTATACAGGAATGGAAAAGCATTTTATCATTCTGCTAGGCAATGAGATTGAAGAAGAGGTAGCAGTTTGCTAGTGTGAAGTTGAATTACTAATATTTTTCTTATTTTGACAGAATCCTGATATGGAAGTCGATGAAAATGGGACGTTGGATCTGAGCATGAACAAGCAGAGGCAGCGAGATGGTTGCTGTACCATTTTGACCCCACTGGAGCCAATGTCCCCACAACGACAAGCCGTGATGAACAACCGGTGTTACCAACTGAACGAGGGTGACTGCTGGGACTTGCCAGTGGACTACACTAAAATGAAGCCAAGTAGGATAGATGAAGATGATTCCAAAGAGATTAATGTATGTCTTTTTTATCTATATAGTTCTTGTTGCAGTCTAATTTTCGTAATTCATTAGTTTTCTGAAATTTGGAGGGAAATAGGAAGCAAAATTAGTATGTGATAAAACTGGTGGTTTTCTACGAAAAGGACTTTCTGCTGGTTAATCTTTAAGACTATATCATTCTGGCTCACATCTGATCTGTGACTAAGTTCCATAAGACAACATTTGAACCATGAATGTGAATCATGTTTTCTAACAGCATCATCTTGTTAACAAATATTTTCTGCAGTAAAGATGTCTTGCTATATCCAGATTATGTTACTCTGTATAAGCAAGTTGACATAACTGTGCAATATTGGGATAATCAGCTCTGAAGACAAGATATTCTTCTGCATTTGAAAACCATAAATGATGTGCTGACTATTTGAAAGCATGTATTACTTAGAAATCAATTGAAACAAAGCAGCAGAGTATAATGTAAGCTTTCAACTATTTCAACTAATCTTCGAGATTACTTATATGCTCTTGATAGCTCTGTGTGCAAGGGCCTATATTAATGAAATACTTTCTTTCGAGAATACAAAGAAGGGATATAAAAAATCTGTGTTACTTTTCTGCTCATAATACCAAGACAACAGCAAAACCCTTTAAACAGAAGAGGCAAATAAAGAAAATATGTTAGTGAATTTATATTACTTTTCAAAACAGAATAGACAGGACACTGAAGAGGTCTGCTGGCAAGGTTCAATGCCACTGCTTTTTTCTGTCAGATTTTTAACCTTTATCCATTCTGCAGCTTAAAATACTGCACTCAATTCAATTTAGCTGTTTGAAGACTTCTAGGGATTGATTTTTCTTGGTTTATAGCAGAAAATTAGGCTAATCATTTGTGTGTAGCACATCTCTTGCCAATTTTAATTAAACCATAAAACTATCCTCAGTGTCTTTGAACTATATAATGAAGTGGCATTTTCACTAGATAGCCTGAATGCATTCTAGCTTTGGTGATACAGTTTTGCTCTTAATTTCACTGAAGCTGGCAGGAAATCTGTCACTATCAAGGAAATGTGAGGTAAAGCAGCATGTTTTTTCAGAGTAAGAACTCCCTACTTGTACTATGTTGTTTATAGCACCATCTGCAGGAATCCCTGAATCCCTGCATTCAGCCACTGCGTTCCTGAAATAGATGGGTTTGAATTTCTGAACATCACCGAAGTTAATTACAAATTATATCATTCTGTCTTGCCAGACAGATCCATTGAGATTTGTCCCAGACTGAGATTCTATGTGTAAATGTTAAGATTGCTTCTGTTTCATCTTTGAGATGTTCTAAATCCTTAAAAATGCTATTTAAGATGACTTTTTGATGCATAAGATACTGTCTTTAGTCATATTTTTTGCCTTTCCTCTGTTGTGTAGTGACTTTAAGAAAAGACCTGAGTCTTTAGAGAAAAATGATATGACGGCTATAAAAAAAGCTGGAGTTTTTCCTTATTTTTTTTTCTAGTTAAATAAACTATATATTTCACATATTGTGAAGTCTTCATCATAATATTCAAATATTATCCTAAAGTTTAGTATGTGAAAGAATATAAAATAATTCCATTAATTTTCTCTGTCAGAGTAGGATAAGTAGGAGATACCATCTGATGACTCTGCTTTGCATTATTTTATGTAAGTCGTGACCTTATCTAGCTGAAATTAATGTGTATATATTTGCCTGTAGCCGGAAGATTTGGATCCTTTCCAAGAGGCACTTGAAGAAAGAAGATATCCTGGTGAAGTTACAATCCCAAGTCCTAAACCCAAATACCCTCAATGCAAAGAGAGCAAAAAGGATTTAATAACGTAAGCATAATGTGAGGTGAAATTATTTATCTCCTTTTAACTTTTTCTCTCTTTGTCTTTTTTTAAACCAACGAATACATATACGCCTTGCCGTATGAGCATGCAACATTTGCAGCATATAAATGTTTCAAACTGCCAGTTAAGTAAAGTGATAAGCTAATGTGTATTTGCTTGTTCTTAATGATGCTATATTGTATTGAGACGCCATTTTCATTTAAACCTGTTCATTTTGCAGCTTTTCGATTAGGATGCTTAAAACCCCTTGCAGTCATTGCAGCTAAACTGGAAACAATGAAACTTTTAAAAGTTTTTTTTTAAACATACTTACTATTTTGGCTGTTTTTGTTTTTGTTTGGTGGCAGATGTCCAACACCAGGGTGTGATGGGAGTGGTCATGTGACTGGTAATTACGCCTCACATAGAAGGTGTGACTTCATTTTTTTCATGGTGGATTCTGTCTTTTCAATTTATTGTTTTCAGCTTACCTCAACAATGCTGTCAAAGTAAAACGTTGAACTATGTGTTAACCCTTTGAGTAATATATGTTGATCTTAAAAGCATGCTAATTTGTGTGTTGTATAAACGTCTTTTATTTTTAAATAGATTACTAAAATTTCCAAAGTATTCCTTAAGCATTTAAGTAGTTAACCCAGGAATCTCCAACATTTTTTGTTATATTTTTCTAGTTCATAGAGAAACAAACAAACAAACAAGAACATTTACAGTATGTAATTTTGGAAGTAATCTTGATAACTAAATATATTCAGAGGGTTAACTATATTACAGAATTCAATATTACAGCACTTGCCCCATCGCTTTTCTGCATTACAAACTTTTACTTTTTAATTTTTATGTTGTGTTTGTTTGGGAGCGTTCAGTAAATGAGAAGATTAACATACTTGTATGTCCTGCCATGTCTTACAGTTTATCTGGCTGTCCCTTGGCTGACAAAAGCATTCGGAGTATGCTGGCAACAAGCTCACAGGAACTCAAGTAAGATATAAAGAACAAATATTTTCTTTATAAATATTTATTTGACCACAAATTGTGTATAGTTGTATCAGAAATTAGAAATGCTGTCTGGGGAACTGCTGCAGCAGGGGCTGATCCTGCTTGGAACATGCATTGAAGTCTCTAGAAATTCCATACAAGGGGCTCTGTACATAAGTCTGTTGACCTAGTATGTCCTTTTGTGTATCCATTAGGTGATAGGAATGGACAAAAGACAGAACTTCTGGAATTTCATCTTAATGCTTGAATTCCTATTCAATTTTTTTTCGAACTTTGAGTTTGCTAGTTAGAACAGAAAATTCCCATGCAGTTAGACTGATGAAACACTTCTGATTACAGAAGCAGTAAAGCGCTGCAGTTTCTCAGACATAGTTGGAGGGAAAACAATTTGTTTTTCCCAGATGCTTGCGTAATTTTTCCCAGGTTCGTATCATTGCTACCAGCCTAATACATTTTCTCATGTGACTATGTTTTTTAATGTTTACTTGGTTATCCCCTGCTTAAAATGAGTTCTTTACAATTCCTTTCAGTTCTTTGGAGTAACAATTGTGAACAATGAACGTTAGAGAATCATGAGACTTAGCTTTGCTCTGTCTTCCTGCACATATGCTCTACTGCAATTCTCTGTGTGGAAGAACTATAGCATTTATTAGTGCTGTGACAGGGTGGTACTCCTGAGTTGGTAATTTGGTTAACATGGAAAGATGTTCACAAGAAATGAGGAAAATTCGGTAGGGAAAGTATGAATGGATACCTTATGCTGCCATACTGCTTAGCAGTATTCTGTCTTTACAATACATTCCTTGAGTTCAGAACATACACTGATTTAAAAAAAACCAGCTGACTTTTGATGTAATCCGTGTGAAAATAAGAAAGCAAGCATGAGAAAACTGCTGGAGTAAAATTGCTCTCTAGTTTTACCTAATCTAGTTGCTAGATGTAAACAACACATTTAAAATTTACAGCTGATTTCCCACAAAGTCAAAAATAATGTTTTGAAACTATTACTTTAGGTCATACTGGTATATGCTGCCAGAAGAATATGTGATATGCAAAAGGGGATGTCAATGAGATCAGGGAAAACATTTAAGTATCAGCAGAGAAAGACGTGTGCAACCCAGAGAAACCCAGATTTGATGTGGATTTTGGGTTGGGATGGGTCAAAGGGTAGAATTTTGAGGAAATGTAAATGCATAAGCAAAATACAGTCAAGACTCTTGAGGCAGCATGAATGTTTTAAGCACGTACCTTGCTGCTTTAACCATTTATAAAGTTTCTACTTATCTTAAGAAGGTGTTTCTGAATTAGGCCATCTCCTCTGCTCTTCTCAAACATCTGCAGTCAAGGCTGCCTGATAGAAACCAGGAAGAAAAGAATCCCAAAACACTTAAACTTGAGATCCCAATTCTATGTTATGCCACTCTTTCTACTTATTTCAAGTTTTGCCTAAGCAAAAAGAATAAGATTAAGTTAGAGTTACATTTTTAGGTTTAAAATCTATTATTTGTTATTTATTAGCATAAATTATTAATTTAGCAGTTATCATTATACCTATTGAACACATAAAACTCTGTTTTGTTTCAAAATGACAGAATTTTAAGCAGGCTTACTTAACTCAGTTCTCTTTTGTATGTCCACTATGTGGCAAAATGAAATTCTTCATTTTCTGATCATCTATTTTTCCACAGGATAGCAAAGTAAATCATTGCACAGGGCAGATAGCAATCACTGCATAAGCAGCTAATTAATTTATTCTCTTTTACTTTATTATCTCATGTGAGGGCCTGTCTGTTGTTCACTATAGTTTTCTCAAACTGCCCTCTGAAGATATAACTTAATTCACTCACCCGTTTGTCACTACCATCGCATCCAAGTGTTTCCTAATTAATTTAGTTATAAATTAGTTAGTTTATTAGTTTATTTTCATCTGCAGTTATACTCTGAAGTAAGTTAGGGTTGGCATTGTCCCCATTTTAAACCAGAAAAATTAGGCATATAATTTCGATTGCTCAGTTGGATACTTTTAGGACTCAGTTTGTCAGTTCTTCACATTGTAGAGAACTGTATAGGTTCAAACCCTTGAATTTGCTTGGAGTTGTGGGAATTCAGCAGATCTGTGTAATGTAATTGACCGTTTGTGAAAAGGGATGAACTCTGCAGAAAAAGCAGGAGAGTCCAGTTCCAGAGCAGCCACACTGTCCTTTCTCCTATCCCAAAACTCTGATCAGTCCCAGCTTCCACTTGGCCCGTTTACTCTGTCCTGTTCTTCTTCATCATTTTTTCTGCATTGTTCCCTGTCTCAAGCTCCCTTGTCTGATCAGCCCATCTCCTGCCTCCATCACATTTATATTTTTATTGTCCTCTGTCTCTACATCCTGTGAAGTTGGTACAGAGACAGAAATAAAGCATCTTAGCATTTCTCACATGTATTTGAAAGCAGGGAAGTAGGAGTCCTATGGATGGCAGCATCCTTTATACAGTTCTCATTTATGCTCTTATTCTCTGCTTAAGAGGGAAGAAGATGTGATCATGTAAATGTAACATGCACGCACAAAGCAGCTGAACCAAAACTACATAAGAGAATTTGATTTTGAAATTTTTAATCTGTGAAGAACTTCATTTACATCTGTTATATTTCTGTATGTGAGGTCTGGGAGTATAATTTCCTTGTTTCTAAAATGAGCAAGCTGAAAAGAAGCAGAAATTCCATAATATGGGATACTACTGGCCCTCTGTCAGGCCACCAGCCACCATGGGAAATTTTGGTATCTGCTGTATGGCCTGGGCTGGTGTCGTAGCCACCAGAAGTAGAAGGTTTAGTGATCTGCATGGACTGGCACCAGGAGGAGTTGGGGAACATTGCTGGGGTATTTCACACATATTCGCTGGCAGCAGAAGAGTAGTGCGAATCAGAAACCTGGGCTCCTGCCCCAGGCTGTAGAGGGAAATGTGTACACATTTTTTACCTATAACCCAAGCTGAGATCCCTTCTGTCCTATCCATACCAATCTGTATTGTTCTCATCTCTTCTTCATCTTTTATTCCTTGTTCAGATTTTCAGTGTAGTTTTTTCCATTCTTCCATAAAGATTTCAACATTTGTAAAATTCTTGGCAAATACTTGTTTAATGTGTAGAGTACAGGGAACAATTGATAGTGTAGTAGAAAAATTGATAGTGCAGCATAGGAATCATATTTCTGGACTGCATAGTTTGGAAGGATTTAATACTTTTATGTCTTTGCCATGTATCAAATACCATACATGTGCTGGTAAAGCCTTTACATCACATTTACTAATACATGATTTCTTTGTGTGTATTTTACAACACATACAAATAATGTATAATGCAGCTTCCTAACTGGAATTTTGCTAATGCACTTTTTTTTTTTTTGTGTCCCAACTAAAATATAGACTAGCAGACACTTCAAATAATATTTATTAATAATATCAGTCATATAATACTCATAATCAAAACAATATAAGAATCCTAAAAGGTTAGAGAAATGTTTATTTTGCTTAACAGTCATGCTTACTGTATTGCCTTTTGGAAATTGTGGGTCCAAGATTCCATTACTCACATTTCCTGGCTCTCAACATAATAATGTTGCAACTTTCAATTAAATTCTTCCAGGGTCAGCATAATTATTCCTTACCACCCATGCTTCTCATCTGTAAGGGTTCTTGCTGAGGTTTACCATGCAGATTGCACAATTTTTCATTTTTGCCCAAAGCTCAAATAGAAAAGTGAGAGCCTTTGTGCATAGTTTATCAGCAGACTAAAGCAGCTACAGCCTGGTCAGTGATCTCCAAATAACAGAAGAATACCTTCTGCTTTAATTCCCAGTTACTTCTGCTGGAAAAAAGAAGAGGTTGACAGCTTTAAGGCTGTCTGAAGAAATTAATATCTAGCAGGGATCCGAACTTTTCCTGTATTAAGATTTGGTTGTAGTACTTGTGAAAAGCAACTAATTTTTAAAGGACCTAGGAACACTATATTGATGTGTAAAGTTAACTATGATGGGAAAGAAGTTAACAGCTCACCCAGTGCCAGCTCCCAATATTAAAGTATTTGTAAGTTAAATTCGGTGTAATCCTACCCAGGGGCTTTTTCTTTATTTGTTCCTTTTCATAGCAGATTTTTCTAACAGTTACAATTACTTCAAAACTGTAATGCCATTGTGGAATTATATATACTGTTAAAACCAGTATTTTGAAGCACTTTAAATCGTACTCAAAACAAATTAAAAAAAACAAACCTCCAACAATCCAAAGCTAAATTTAATTATTGTTTTTACAAGGACACATTTTGTTCATCAGTAAATCAATCCCAGCTAAAACACAGCTTACTGACTGAGAGAATTTCTACTCGGTGTCCTGTCAGTGTGGGAATCCAATAAACCAGGTACCAGAGACTCCCAGAAAGTGACAACCTTATTTCTATTTAGTGCTACTTCGATGTAAATATAATCACAGTTTTTCAAAGGCCATAGGTAACTAAATGTTAGTTTGGTCTGCTGTGGAACTAAATATCACATTTTCAACATCTACCCTTGTTTCCTTGGGTCAGTTTTCTGCCAGAAAATCCCATTATTGCTTACTCTGAAGCATCTGAACCTCAGAAAGATTTGCAGTTCAACCAGCTGCCTACAAGTTTGGATACTTCCTAGTGTTGTAGTGTGCCCAGTCCTTCAGTTACAAAGCACCTGTGTGGATTTTCTTATTTTCTGTGGTGGATGTCTTCTGGTATTTCCTATGCAGGGAGGAGTACAGTCTCCTTTCCCTAACTACAATGAAACCTGAGAGCTTTTGTTTGCCACATCTCTTCTTAACTCAAAGTGAGGAGCTCAGTCTATTTTTGCATGTTCTCCACAATAGTTAAGAGTTGGATTTCTGTGCCTCCATCTTTTTTCCATGTCATTCTGCCATAGTGATTTCCATATTCTTGGTGATCTTCTACTCTTTCTCTTAACTTCCTTTCACTCTTGTCTCCTTGTTCCCAGATGTGTCGTCCTAGCAGTGTTCACATAAAAAAGTGAACTTCTCTGAAGCTCTCCCTGTTAGCCATGACTCTTCTAGAAAAACAACTCTATGCAGTACAGTTTTTTCTTGATAGAAAGCATATTCTTACCTCATACTTCTACGGAAACTCTTCCACATTAATGTATTATCTATTATTTATTTTTATTGATGTGATTTTACTGCAATTTGCTCAGCAAGGAAAGAAGAAGGGAAGAAGAGATACCCTCCCAGAAATGGAGCAGCTTCCATTGTTTTTATTCTGATGAATATATAAAATAAAATATTACTGGAGAAGAGTAGTATTTTCCTCCTTGATTTAGTCATCTGGCAAAAACTAGGCCTTCTCCAAACATAAATTTAAAATGCAGAGACAAAAATTAATAGGCTATATTAGTAAAATACCACAGAAGCATCTCTCTCTTTAGATAGGTAACCACATTATTCTTGGACATTGACCAGTGCTTATACTATTTTAAACCTTGATAGCTCTCCCAGTATACAGTCACTTTATGTACTCAAACCAGTTATTTCTACAGAATTCTGTTTACCTGCTGGAGTGACTTCTCCACCTACATCCAGTGTTTTCCACTTGGGATGTTTCTGATGTTCAGTTCCTGGGTGTACATTTGTTGTTTCATGTGCAAAGAAGTATTATCCCTTGCCTTACCTTCCCTTTCCCACCTTCCTCTTCCCTTTTCCTGTTGAGATTACATCTGTCCTCCTATTAGAATGCAGCAAGACTGAGACTCATTATATAGTTTTCACTCACTTTTATCTTAGAAAATTACTCTTTGTTGCGAGAGAAGTAACCATATCCATTCTTATTATCACTTTTTTACTCCTGTTGTTTATGTCTTTTTTTTTTTAATGGAAACTTAATAGAAGTTGTCATTACAGTTTTTCTTGAATACTGAGGTTGTTGAGCCTAGTAAGTAATCTTGTGTTAAGCTGAAATACGCCTTTGATGCTAAGTATGTATCCTTTGAATCTGCAGACACTTTTTGAAATTCCTTGATGCTTTAGCTAACTTTTGTATAGGAAATGTGATTGCAAGGACTAGATGTGATGTATTTGGAGAAATGCTAAAAATTGTAAAGTGAGCCATTTGTAAATGATAGTGTTTTATTAAATTATCTGCAATGTTGTGGTAAAACAAACTGAACAAACTGTAGTTGTTAATGTGTTCTTTAATTGCAAGTTAGTGTGCAAGTCTTATTTAAATTATTAAAAACAAAACCAAGGGACGTGATTCCCCAATTATTAGTTCACCTATAAGGAATAATCTCTCCCATTTTGCTCAACAATCCTTGGGCCAAGTGAAATTAGGAATCTTATGTGGTTTCAGTGGGTTTTTTTTGCATTTTTGTTTCCTGTATTTATTGCAGATTTCCACTTGGATACCTTATCTTTGATGGCAGCATGCATGCCTGGCCAGAACAGAACACCTTGGGCTCTGTTCCTGCACTTCTCAATACTCAAATGGGCACTGTAGGTTATACCTAGCATTTCCAACCTCATGTTGTGTGGTGTTATGATAATGTCCTTTGTATAGAAACCCATCATCTGCAGCAACCTCATCTCTGTAGTCGCAATAAGTTTTACATATGGAAGTGGCTGGGCTTTTTCTCTGTTAGAATAACTCATTCAGACTCTGGTAAGGTTGAGTCATTCCATTTTTCTCACTTAAGTTTGTCAACTTTTGTCTCTGAAATGGAAAACACTTGAGTTTTGTTTTGACCCTTCATCATTATTTTCATTACTCAGAGGTAGTATTAAAAGCATGTACTCTCTAAAAAACTCCTTAAAAGCCATCTGCATATCAGTATCTCTGATGCTGTGAAACGTTCCATGCAGGCACGAAATTGTTTGCATGAAGCACCTTGCAGAATCAGGGCCTTAGTAAGTTGTCAATACAATGAAATGCTCTGAAATTAGAGGCTTCCTTTGCATAGTGGTATCTACAACAGCCAAACAGTTCATGGCCTGTTTCTTTATGTACTTAATTATCCAGAGCAAAAGATAACAGTAGCTTGTATTTTTTTACTGTTTGGATTTGAATCAGTATTTAAAACCATTTGCCACTCAGTTATTACCAAAATAGCCTCAATTCAGATGAACATTCACTGAATTAGAGTAATTTTTTTGAAGCAACCTGTATGGCCTAAAGAGTCTAAACTTTGTTTTTAGAAGGAATGTAAGTGCTGGGCATCCACATCCCTGCAACTTCTATATGCCTAACTTTGAAAGTGGAATTCAGTGTCTGCAATAACAACTTAGGCAGTTTTGAAGATACGCTCCTTAGTTCCTAGCTCTTCACTAATCACCAAATATTTCAGTGTGAATGTTTGTTTGATGGTTTATTTTAATTTTCAAAACTTTTCTCTTGTCAGTCATTCTAGTGCCATTCTGTGCAGTTTCTAAGCAACTATTCTGAGAGGAGCACTTAATTGTGATTAATTATAAATGAATTTGTTTAGCTATTGTTAATATGCCCAATGAATCTCTCTAAGGCCTTCTTGTCTTGGAGTTTTTCCATTTGTACAGTTGCCTCTGTCTTCCTTGGGTTTGGTCATACTTCTTCGTCATTGAACTCGTCTTACATAATTAATCTCATTCAGTATGGCATTTGCTTGTAATCAATTCAAGGGTCTTTTCTTTGGCACAATTTGGTAATTGTGCAAACTCCCATTGTGATGTTGATCATTTTTGCTTCAAATCAACAAATCATAACCAATTGCTCATTCCATCCAGATCTGCAAAGATCTGCAACATGATGCTGTGGTATATCCCAAGTGCTGAGGCGATCCCCATGGGAAGTTGCATAAACTATACAGTTGCTAAAAGGGGAATTAAAAATGCAGTGTTTTGCACTTTCTGTGTTTGGTCAGACTTGCCAAAACCCTTTAATATATACCCCCCAAAAAAAAGCAATTTTGTCACTTGAAGTCCTAAACATGATTGTCCAGATCCTCAGTTGGGGTAAATTAGCATAGCTCCGCTGCCTTTGGTGGAGTTACGCTAAGATACAACAGTGATGATCTGGGCAGATGCCCTCAGCTATTCTCTTGGGTTAGCATTCATGTTTGATTACCTTATTTAAATTTTTTGAAGTTATAAAACTCCTTGCATTATTTGGTTTCTTAAAATGGCCAGTTGCTAACTCAATTATGTGGTGTCTGTATCTGCACAGTAACATCTAATTTTGCCATGCAGTTAAGTTCATCTCTTTACTTTTATCTCAGTGCTATTGGGACTTTATGTGGCACACATTTTTTGCAGCACTGTAGTATCTATATCAATGTTTTATATCTCTGAAATATCCCATATCCCTCATAAACACCTCATCATAATCTTCTTTTACAATATTTTTGTATTCCCAGTAAGTGGAATTTACATTTGCTCATCTGCATGTAAAAACTGCTCTTCTACCCTAACACACACAGAATTTCCACTGCTTCAAAGTCTGTTGATTTCTCTCCTTCCACAGATAACAACACTGTGCTCTTTCAGCATGGCCTCAGTTATATGAAACAACCTTAAATTTTGAGGAGTACTTTAACACTGGCCATCATTAATTATTTTTGTACGCTTGACTGTGCTTGCACTGTACTCAGCTTCAGCAGTATGTATTTTCTGTAATAAAGAGGCAGAGGAGGACTGAGGTATAAGCACATTACTATTATTAGGTATTATTTTTTGGACTGTGGAAAAAAAAAGGAAAAAAGACAGACCCTTCAAAAAATGAATCTAAATAAATTATATTTAAGATGTAGTTTCCATAGTTACAGTATTGACAGTTTCATTCAAATAATGAGCTGTAAAGTAGTCAGTCAGAGTGATATTGAAAACGCCTTCTTCAGGCTTCAGTTAAAAGTACACCAAGATGAACAGAACCTAGTTTCCAAATTTTCAGACTGCAAATTAATAGGGACATCATTATGAAGGCATATGATCAGTTAAAAGAGCTATAATTTTTTCAAAAGAGATTAGATACCCAAGTGTTTTTCTTCTATATTAAATAGGAAAAGAATCAAAACATACAAATGTAGTTTACAAGAAAACCAAGTCACAGACTTTATTTTCTTTTTTACAGGTAGAGAACTATTTTTTCTAGGTCAGTCTGGCACTTTTCTTGAATACATGGTGCACACAAAAAGAATTACAAAATCCCAACTTACTCCTTTTACCAGTAAAACTATGAGCTTAGGGTTTTTTATTTTCTTGTATAAACTGATGATAGCTAAAATAAATAAAATGACCCTGCATTAAATGCAATCAACTGAATGCTGAATTCAGAGTTTAATAGGTAAAAAAAAAATTTGTTTTTGACTCCATGATCAGAATCCCTGTTTCATTAATGAATCAGACATGATGTCAGACAGTAGGTAAAAAATAAAAAAAAACTTCATTATTTCTTACAAATATTTGTATTTTTTTCTTCCAAATCCCAGAGTTATTCTTTAATGGGGACTGAATTCAGTAACTTCTGGGCATTTCACAAATAAATTTTAATTTAAAAGCTGTAAATGTGGGTTATGCTGGACACTGCAGAGAAAAATCACTGGTTTTGTTCACTATAAAGAAGAGTTGTAAAAAATTTACAGAAAGAAAACCCCAGGGAAATCATGCAAATTTATATGAAAATAACTGAATAATTTTTTAAAATGATAGATTATGGGTTTCTCCTCAAGGCTTCTCCAGGAACCATTGTAGGTGGTGGTTTGTTTTCTTCTGATGCACTAATCAAGAAACATCTGTCAGGAAAGCGTAAGTATTTTCTATAAGTATAGGTTTCATGAAGGAGGGCCAAGGGCCTTGCTTTTGAATAACACCGAATACAACTTTTGTGATTTGAGCGTGAAGAATCTGAAAGAATGAAATTATTCAGAATTTTTTTCTTTACTTTTTTAAACCAAGTAAGGTTTAATCCTCAACATTCCCATTCACAGAAAAAGTCCTTCAATGGTTCTAATTCTTTACTGAGACCTAATACAAAATCCTTTTAAGTAATAGAATCATAGAAAAGTTTGGGTTGGAAGGGACCTTAAAGATCATCTAGTTCCAACCCCTCTGCTATGGGCAGGGACACCTTCCACTAGACTGGGTTACTCAAAAGCCCCATCCAACCTGGCCTTAAATACCTCCAGGGTTGGGGTATTCACAATGTCCCTGGGCAACTGTGTCAGTAGAACACCTCCTGCTGTCTTTAGCTGGCTTTGGATCCAAAATTATGTTCTGCAACTTTGAAAAGCTTTCCCTGAGCAGCATCTTTTTAATGGAGTGAGAACAATATTACAAGGCCAAGTTCCATGTAGAGTTTGCACTTCTTCCGCTTTACAAAACCAGTTTCAGGTTGATACTGTCATAGACAGAGTCCTATCATTATTTGTTTTTAAAGAAAAGAGTATTTTTAAAGTTTAATTAGTCAAGTATTGGTAAGGAAGTTCTTAACTTTTGTTGGAATTCTATTCAATACAATAAACCACTGTAAATTAAATGCAAATGAGAAGTAATTTTCTGCAAATTTTATGTGCAAAACTATTATCCAGAATACTCTGTTTAATAATAATTTACCTGATTTTAATTTCATTTTTTTTGTGTTAACTCCGAATCAGCAGCACTTACTCTGGCTTCAGTAAATCGTAATAAGTAAACACATTAGGACCACATATCTCCAATTTTTGCAAAATTCTTGTGAATGTTAACATACCACAGACCAGATGTGTTTATGTCTTCATATAAAGTCTTACATAATCAAGAACAATCTCAAAAATATTTTTATTCCATCTTAAAATTCAGAAGGTAGTGAGATTATCTTTAAGGCTAAGAAAAACTTTTTGTCTGTTCATGCCAATGAAGATACTTCCATTCAAAGGTAAAGTAAATGTAATGAATAAGATATTTATCCAAGGGGTGTTTTTTCTTACAAACTTCCCTCACCATAAAAAGGGAAAATTGGCTATTTTTAAAGACAATGCCAATGGATTACATTATCTGCAAGAGATACGGTTGACAACAATAAGTACTGGGAAGTGGCAATCCAGGGGAAACATTTCTGTAAGATGTAGTTTACTGGATAACTTATTCCACAGTTGACCTTCCTCTGATCCTGTATTAATCTGGATGGGTGCTGAGTGGTATTATGCCTATCTCTACTTCATGCAAGAAGGTTAATTAGATGTTCTTCTTCCATTTCATGTATAGCTGAGGATCCCAACCTCTGAGCTAATCAAAACAGAGAATTTTTATTGCAGCTAGGTTCCTGCCCCATGTAATATTCTTCCAAATCCTTGTCAAGGGGCTTTTAATTAGCAGGAATGATTGCAAGGATACCAATTTTTTAAAAAAAATATTTTGGCATAGTTCAACTAGAAGATGTAAACATTCACTCTGCTAACAGAAAGTTATGATTCTTCTCCACCAGCCTGGGAAAAGAAAAGTATTAATCAAAGTTTAGACAAGGTTTATATCAACACTAACCAAGTCAATTAGAAATCAGACTAAGGAGCAGTAAATAGATGCTCAGGGTTATTTGACTATAAGCACACTAAAACAGGAAGCAGTTTTGGAAAAGAAGTTTATTGCTTTAGAAAAATCAGAGGAAAACCTCATTGTAAAAGTACTGTAAGGCAAAGTTAGCCTCTCAGTTGCTTTTCTAACTCTGTGGTGCATGGGAACTCTGAGCCCTGAGGTCCAGCAGAGCCCAAGCACTGCGTGCAGCCACACAGGGCCATTGTCCTGCACGGCCCTTTGTCCCTGGCTGGAACCTCCAATCTCCCTGCACTGTGCAGCTGCTTGGGAAACTATTCCTGCAGCTCTCAGACTGCAAACCTGAGATAGCTCCTTCGTGAGATGTTTACAGTATAAACCAAGCTTGCACTGCCTTGTCCTGTGGGAGTTGCAGAAGGGGAAATTGTACAAAATCATGGACTTTCTGCCTTTGTTAACTGAGAAGAAAGAAAGGAGGGCCAAAGTAAGAAAAGACGCAAGGGCAGATCCCACGACAGTGAAAAGCACAATTCATTCTCAAGTGCTCTACTTAATGATACCTTGGAACACTTGCATGGAACTGGAATTATTACTTAAGTGCTGTTCAATATAGTCTCAGGTTCCAACAGAAAAATGAAGAGTTTAGCTTGAAACAGTTCTAATGGTCTTATCAGAGTTTCCTGCCCTCACTGAAGGGATGTCTCCTTTGTTCTTGTAATGTGCAAACTGCCTCATCCAGTCTGACAGGTTAGGGTGAAATGATACCAATTGCAGGTTATTGAATACTGTACTAACAGCTCCGTTGTTTCTTTTACTGCTACCCAGACAGCTGCAGCATCCTTTCAGGGGGAGCAGGAGACTCCGAAGCAGAGGCAGACAGATGCCCAGAGTAGAAGCTGGGAGTTTTATCTTGGGTACACAGTCCCTCTCACTGATCAGGATGTTAGTTGTGATCCACTTCATCTACCACACTAAGAATTTCTGAACATTCATTAACTCTGCAAGCTGGACTTCAAAATCGTCACTTTCAGTTGTGGAGAAGAATATGTACAAATACAAAGAAATACACAAATATTTTGTATTTATAAAACTGTACAGATAAATTTGCTGATGGTTGAACTTGAACTATCCAGAAGTGACTGGAATCAAATAGAAAGATAGTGCGTGATCTTTCTGGAATAGTCTCTAACTAAAGGCTGCATCTATACTGCCAATAGGAGGCCAAACAGTATTCTCTCTGATACAGCTTTTAATATGCATTACAGAATTATAAAATCATGTAGACAGGGATATCCAAACGTTAGCTAGTCTAATCTCCTGCTCATACCAAGTCCAGTTGGAACAGGTTGCTTAGGACCTTATCCAGTCAAGCTGTGAGTATTGCCAAGGTTAGAGGTCCCACAACTATTCCAGTGTTTGACCAGAGTGATGGTTTTTTTGGTTTTTGTTTTTTTTTTTTCATTTATAATAAATCGGTTTTCCCATGCTAAACGTTGTCCCTGTATAGGCTGTCCTTCACCCATGCAGCTCTGAGAAAACTTTTGTTATGCCTTCACCACACCATCCTGTTTGATATTCCTAGACAGCAGTAAGATTCCCTTACACTTTTTTTCATAAGATATCAAGTCCTTCAGGCCCAAAACCATCTGGCAATGCCTTGTAGCAGTGCAAACCTTCATCATAGTGTTGGTGGTTCTCAGAGTGCTGGGAAGAAAGCAAAAACATTGTACCCACCTAAGTGTTACTTCATTACGTCTGGTTTGCCTGCCCAGTGTCTGCCAGGGGAGTCTGCCAGAAGGCAGTAGGATGGAATACTTGTAGGGATGGGCATAACTGTGGTATGGCCCAACTGTCCTCCTTGCAGACTGGTTCATAACTAGACTCTCACTAGGGAATTTTCCCTTCAGCATGAATTAAATATGCTTATTGCATGTTTGAGGTAACTTAGCACTCAACAGTGAGGTTATACTTAAGATTCACGCTCCACACTGACTCTTATGTCAGCTTGATGAAAAATTAGAGGAAGTTTGAGAAGGTTTCAAGAATTAATATAAAGTCACATAGAAAATGAGTAACAAAACTGGATTTCCCTTTAGCTGCACTGTTCATTAACCTTCTTACTAGACCAGACTGCCTCTCACAGTCTGATATAATTCACACTCAGTATTTTCATATTTCTTCACTTAGGCTTCTGACAAATGTTTTTAGGCCTAGAGGGAAAAAGCTGCTTGTTTTCGTGAAATGAAAACTGGAATATTTTGCTCATTGGCTGTAAACGCTTCACCCCAAAATAGAAAGTAGTATCTCTGCTTTATCTGTCTGGGAAAGTGAAAATCTTGAGTTTGCTCCCTTTATCCAAATGTTAGCCTGTCCCTGTTACTGGATAGTATATGTTTCCAGAGAGAAAGACAAACATGCAGAAGACATGTAAATGTCCATCCAGCCTAAGGAACTTCATGCTACATTAGCACTTCTCAAGGTTACTAATGAGCACAATGCAGTGACTGCATGTGGAGCAAAACATAACTCTCAGCCTTAAGATGCAATTAGTCACCTAAACACATTTTACACCAAACTATTATTTTTATCCAACGTTTCTGAATGTGCACTGAAAATCGTGTCTTCAATTGCTCTTTTGAAACAGGACTGGAAGAAAAAATTGTTAATAGTGAAGAAAATCTCAGCCCATTACATTTTTTGTCACCTGGATTATTTTAATGGGCTTGGGGTTTTTTTGCAAACTTCTTAGCCTTCATGCTGCCCTGGGCATATTTCCCAGATAACTCAGAGATGTTTACAATCCTACTGATTTATGGCTTTGCCATAATGCTAGGCTGAGAGAACTCGCATTAGAGGCAGGACTCTTGCTTCTTTCTTAATTATATAGGTCTAGAAATATTTCTTAAGCTTGGTCTTACATACTTATATTAGATACACCATTTTGAAGAACATATAAATTGGACTTTATTCATGCTCTTATTCTTTCCATCCTTCCCAGTCAGCCTTTTATTCCCTCATCCATTTGATCCAACTGTCTCCTTTCCTGTGATCTTGTAGAATCCTTCTCTTTGTTGTTTGTGCATGCACAAGTTGAACAAGAAACAGATAAATAGAATAGCTAAGGAATGTTGCCTTGTGCCCAATCTCCTACCAACAGCTTCAGTGGATTGTTAAGGCCACAGACTACATGAAAGCTGGTAATCTTTTTTTCCTCTGCTTTTGGCAATCCTAATCTGATAGCTTTTCTCAGCATTCCTTGCTGTGATGCTGACCTTTTTGAGTATTTCAGACTCATCGATTTTGCAGTCATTCCAAACCTCCAGGAAACTCACAGGAAGTGACAGCTTCAAGGTCATACTGCTGTGCCCATCAGGCCCTTTGGTAATTGCTTTGCCTAGGACAAGATATACAAAGCACAAAAGAGCAGAGCATGGGAGAGGCAGCAGCATGGAGATGAAAATTCAAGAATTACTCTATTGATAATTTTAAGGTGTTCAGGGTAACCATCAGATTACTGACTATAGTTGACATTTCTTATCAGGGGAAAAATTACATAGTTTAAAGAGTAAATTTTCAAAGTACTCAACATTCAGCCTAATTTTAATTTAATTTTGAGCTATAACTCCCATTTACATCATAAACAGAAAAGTTAAACTGGTTATATGAGCTTTTGAAGACACCTTTCAAGGTGAAGAATACCAAAACATTATACCTGTGTTGCTGTCTTCAAGCGCTTCACTTGGACCCATTGTCACATGCAGGGAGCTGTAGAAATCATGTCACTGGCTGTTTGGCAAACCTGGACCAATCTTGCTGTGTGGTGACTGAGTGGCAGATATTCTTGAGGCTTAGTGGTTCCCATATTAATAGACCAACCAGGAATAGGACATTCTTCTTCAGAGACAAATGTGTCCACATAAATTTACTGAAAAAAGCCCGTGTGGGTTTTTGATTTTTTTTTTTTGAGCACAGGATTACAGCAATGCTATAGGAGACAAGCGAATCTGTATGGCTTTGTTCCTAGTTGTAGGGCATGTTCTCTTAAGGCTATCTTCTCCTGCATTTTTCTCTGTGCCTCCATCATTTTATGTTATTCCTTCATATACAAATGAAGCTTTTTTTCCAAAGGCTGAGCTGTTTGGAAATGAACATTTGAATTTGCATATGTTGGAACTGATTCATCGGTGGTGCCAGGAAGCGCTCTCTGCTGCAGGGAGGGGATCTGCAGCTGCCCAGTGCTGCCTCCAAGGCAGGCAATACTGGCAGGAGAGAAAGCGTGGGCAAGGTGCCCAGGGGGAGAACTGATTCACAGCTTCCCCCTGGCAGCTTCTGAGCACAGAGCACCCCCTGGGTGGTGCACAGAAGCTATTTCACATTAGGCATATACCCTGCCTTTGGCAACTGGCAAGTTAAGGGGGTATGTGCTGGTGCTAGATGTGAGAACAGCAGGCAGCACGTCATGGCACTTGCTGCTGGGAAGCTGGGAAGCCCTGACTGGTAGCAAAACAGGCAGCATGCAGAGGTGGTAATGGAAGGCACAGGAATATTTTTTCTAAAGCAATATAATTAATTTAAACTCATTGTGTGTATCTGTGCATTGGAGTGCAAGGCAATATTTTATGTGCCAGCATGATGCATTTTAGACTGCTTATAGGAAAATGGATGTCAGTGTAATCAAAAAACATATGTTCTTTCTCACCCCCACACAGTTAAAAAAATGCAGGAATGCAATACAGTTAATAGCAGCAGCTAAGGACAGAAGAAACAGTACATGCAGAAAATCAGGGAATTAATTAAATTTTACCTGAGGAGAGGAGTATGCAGTCAGCCACCCCCAGTTCAGAACCATTCAGTTGCTGGGGATTTCTAGAGGCAAACAGAAAGAGACAGAGCAATCTCTCTGCAGAGATAAAAGAGAGTGAAGTTACTCCATGAAGCCTCTGAGCCAAAGTTATTTTAGTCTCATGCCTGGACTAGCTCCACAGGCCTGGCTTTGTTCCTTCATGGATAGAAAGACTGTACGATGAAGGTGGCAATAACAAATCTTTGCATACTACACTTCTTTCTGATCTCCCATCTGTACTTCTCCCAGTGTCTTCGGTAATGCCCCACCAGGAGGGATCCTTGTTTGGATCCCCCTGATCTCCTGCCCACTCATACTGGAACTGCATTGGATCCAATGCCAAAAAAAACCCTGACAAGATGGAAAAAGATTTTTCTAAATTCACCCATTTGCCCTTCCACCACAATTTTTTGGTTTTGCTGGCTCTTGTCATTTCCCAAAATCCTCTTCCTTTATACGTGCTTTGGGTTTGGCGTTTAAATTTCCCTATAACCTCCAGTTAGACCTGTTACATCAGTAGCACTCTGCTGAGTGAGAAATGCTAGCAGTATTTTACTTGTGGAGAAGTAATATTACGCACTTCCGCTAAAACTACATTTCTGTGATTGAGTACTCCTTCTAGGTAGAAGAAATAGAGAGAAATAATTAACATATGAATCTAAATTTAACTTTTTTTTGTTTGTTTGTTTACAACGCATCTTTATGAAACTTTCATATTTATAAGGGTTTGACTTTGCATGGTCATTATAGGTACATTTGTGAGGATTGGAACATAAATTTAGCCTTGAACATGAAACCATAGATGTAAGATCCCCTGGAAATATTCATTATCTGCATGACTGTCTCAGAGTTTATGTTGCCTCTTGAACCAATTCAAATTATCTCAAATGAGCTCTGAATGCAATTTCCAGAAGTGCCCAGTGTTACCCTGGTTCTGCTCCTTTTGAAGCCAGTGATAAAGCTCACAAGGACTTTAATAAAAATAAGAGGGCAAGATACTTAAAATGACTCATTGAGTCTTGACAGCCGATAAATTCTGTATTAAGGTTTCACACACAGCACTTTCTCCTCTGACACAAGGGCACAATGTGTACCCAGTCATTTCAGCAATGTGAGAGGACCACAAGCAATGCAGACAGCAGGAATGATAAAATCAGCTGGGAGAAAAGAGCAGGAGAACAACAAGGGTGATGAAAGAAAAGATAATGGGAAAAAGCAACAAAGATGAAGGAGGAAAGAAGAAAGAAATGTCAACTTCAAGTTTATTAGAGATCATGAAAGGAGGAAGGATGAGGGAGGAACAGAGATTGAAGGCATCAGCCAATGGGGACAGAGAAAATAAAAGAAATGGAGAGAGAAAATTTTAAAGAGTCAAGAAGAGACAACGAAGAAGAAAAGGATTTGGGAATGAATGGGAGTAGAATGCAGAAGAGAAATGCTGGAGAGGAATATGGATGGAAAGCAAACTATGGAGCACTGCAGGAAAAGAATAGCAGATTGAAAATAGGGTGAAAGAGGCACCAGGAAAGAAAATGGAAGGAATAAAATAGAGTGAAGAAGTATGTAGATATAGCACCTCACTGAGGGAAGTTAACGGAAAATAAATCCATCCTAACAAAACTGTTTTTCGTTGCAAGTTCATAGATAGGTTGTGTAGGTAGAGGGTTTTTGTCTAGACATCAAAAGAAAGTATCATCACTGGAATTCAGAACTTAAATCCTATGGTAAAAAACAGACAATAAAAGACAACAGGATTAAAGTGGAAAATATCTGTGTTCCTACTGGAATTAGAACAGACAACGGCTTTTCTGTGCTATCATGAGGAAAAGAATCAGCAGCATTCCCACTTCACATACTTTAATGAGAGCTTGACAATCTACCAAAATACCTGGGCCTGAAAATAAGATTTTTAGATATTTACACATCCAGATTGCTTTCACAGAGCTGGCTAGAACAGTAATGGCTGGGAGGCATTGCTGTGACTACTCAGAAGCATAAAGACAAAATGAGTTGCTGCTATCTGTCCATTTCCTACTAAAGAGGTGTTTTCATAACAACAGCCACAACACTGACTTACTGACACACCTGTGGCCGAAAATCTGTGCTGAGGACCACACAGCTCTATTCATGATCTTGTTTCTCACCCTGGAGCGCTCCCTGCAGGTTACTGGTGAGTGGCAGAGGAGGGAACTGGAGGAAAGCTTGTTCTCTCTTTTGGCCTCTTAACTAGTTAAAAAAAGGACTTGTTTGTCAAAAGCTGCAAACCTGCCATTTTTGACAAGCCCTCAAATTCATAAAGGGATAGACTCACAAACTTACTATACTCCACAGAAAATACAGTTTTTAATTTGACAGAGCTTCTTCTCATCCCTTCCCTTTCTTACCCTCTCCTTTTTTTCTCCTCTCTCACATATTCAATTCAGGGAACTGCAAACACAATTTCTTCACAATTTTACTTTTGTAACCTTTTGTTTTGGGCCTACCTCACTAGAAAAAAAGAAAAAAACCAAACCACAATAATTTATGAATCTACATGTAGTTTCAGAAGACATACAGCTTTTTAGCTGCAAACAGAGCAGTGAATAAGAATCTATACTTCTAGCATATTTTCCTCTTCTGTGTAAAGTAATTTAGACTCTTTATTCTCCAATTTCCTCTGTCAAATCTTTCTCTTTTCCAAAGCAGTATTGTGAGATTTTATCCAGTAATGTTTTTAAAATACTCAGATCTTCAAACAAAAAATAGAAATGCAAGTATTATTGTGTCTGTCTTCCAGCCTCCCAGCCTATGAATTCCATTCCTGGTGATTCAGTTAAATAAAACAGAATCTCAAATAGATGGAAACCACCAGACAATAAAAAATTCTACATTCTGCTATGAAAAAATCCCACAGGAAACAATTATATTTCTCTAGCCTTTCTGAATCTTCATAGAAAATCACACCTCTACTGTATAGATTGACAGCATGGTCAAAATAAAACTATGGGAAAGATATAATTTTCTACTAATCCCAGTTCTTTTGCAGAGTGGAACATTCTGAAGAACCATTCTGAATTTTTGCACCATTTCCTGATTTATTCCCTTGTTCAATTCAATATGATTTTTCTTTTGCTATCTACATCTTTAAATAGTTACAGCTTTAAATAGTTAATTAGTAATTTATAGGAAATTCTCTCTGATAGACTGATACTTGTGTTCACTTTCTTCATCAGGGAAGATTGGATGCACAATGTAGTAGGTACTAAGTGTTGTAAACTAAACAGTAAAGGTAACATCAGTCTTCAGTGCTGATACATCAGCTTACTAATGATTTACTAATATTACTAATGATGGGTCATGAAAGGTATTTTGTAGGAAGTCATTGCAATTGGCCAGTGTGAGAGAAATTGATGCTTTAATTCTTTTCCATGGGAGCTGATATCCTCAGCACAGAAGTAAAATATTGAAGTACTTTTTATGTCTTTGTCAGTATGTTTTGGATCTAATTTATGTTTTAAAATAATTTGAAAAAGTAAGTCAACCAAAGTCATACACAATAATGAGGACAAAACTATTGCAGTTCTGTCTTTGCACTTTGTAAAATCCTATTTGCTCTCATGCTAGTAAAGCTGTAAAACTAAGTATGTACACTACATGTAAGCTTATCTTGCTCCTGTGGAACTACATAAAAGCCTAGGAATATAGGTTTAAATATGGGTCTTATTTGTAGTGCCCTATTCTGGTGAGAGCTGGGGGGGTCTTGTGAGCTCAGGTTTCAACAAGACTTTTAACCACTGGCATTTGGACCAACCCTCCCAGAGCTCATTTGGGCATTGCATCCATTTCCTCCCCAGTCCCAGGAACCTCCCTGAGTTCTTCAGGCTGCCAGAAGTTTGTTTTAATTGGTGCACACCTTCAGTCTTTCCACGGTGAAGAATCACTAGCAGAGCTTAAGTGTATTTTTCTCAATTTAACTCTCACCTTTTTTCCTCCTGCTACTGAATCTAAGCCCAATACTGATTCCAGCTGCCACAGCTGTTGTTGTTCTGCTGTCTGCCCTACTTTCTGCTTCTGCTTATTTTCCCAAAAATGCTTCTCTGGGATGGTCTGTGAAATGAATGGGACATCAAGGCACTGCTAACTGCATGCTCCTTCCTTCACAAGCCCTTTCTTTTACTGGATGCCCTGAATTTGTAGTCAAGTGCTAGTATTCTATGTCCTGAACTTCACTCTTCAGAGAGTCAGTTCCTTTTGTCACCTCCCTTATAACAGTACTAAAGTATTTCCTGTGCTGCAGTAAGCTATTATGTAGATTCTACAAATGAGTTTCTGATCCTGCCAAATTAGATTTACTTTAAGTAAGCAAGGAAAACTGCAGCTCTCTTTTTCCCACATACTCTGATAGTCATTTTCAAAGTTTCACATCACCTGCCTCTTACAAGCACCTGTGCATATATTTTTTCTGGCATTGTTGTATGTACATATGATTGATTAAGTCAAATATGTATAGGTAGTAAATGATAGCAAAGCAGTAAGGTGTGTGCAACTCTTACATATGCTTAGACATCTGGAAAATACAATTCCAATAGCACAAGAACTTGGGGTTGTCTCCTTATCTAATCTGTTTAGGATAGCAAGTAAATATTGTACTAGCTTCATAGTTGTAACAGACTGCTGCATATCTGCATCCTATGTGTCACATTCTTAGAAGCACTTCCCATAGAATGGAAACATCAAGAAATGTAAGTGTTTCAGAGTTTTAAAATGTTCTTACCAACTGCACTAAACTCTCATTTCATCTGTTACATGAAGGTAAATACAAGCTTATGAGATTTGAAAACTAATATTATACTGCCGAAACCAAAATTTTAAAGGTCTTTCTGAAATCCTTGCCAATGTAAAGATCTCATCTGGTTTAATCACAAGTAGGATTTTAAACTGATATGAACTGTGCAAAGCCATTTCTGAAGATATTAAATTAAATTTACAGCAGGATGATTTCTTCTTTAGATTCAGTTGCTTATTTTTTTTAAATGACACAGAAATAAGCTAGCTTTTAAATTGTGTAAGACTGTCCAAATGGTTGAGGTGCAATGGTCTTATTTTGAGACTGATTGATGGGATATACTGGTGCATCTTATAAATCGTGTTTGTTAAGACACTATTAATCATGCTGTCTGTAACGAAAAGTCTTGGAAAAGATGAGAAAAAACATTGTTCAGTTTTGCTAATAGCTTATCTTCAAAAGGATAGAAAGTCTAGAGAGGAAAATGGTGGCTTCGAATCATGGGTTCATAAAGAAGAAATCATTGTAGTACCTCAGACAGACTGCAGAGGAATAGTCCCATGGCTATGGGTTCTCCTTTATTCATTTAAATGCCATGGACATTTAGAGCCAAAATTTAGTCAATTCTTTTAATTAATTCTTATCCCCGTATCTTTTGATTCAGCATCTTAGAGGCTTCAGTGATGCAGCTAGTCTTGATGGAAATATGAAATAGGCATTACAGACCACTGAAGCTACCTAGCATGAAAAAAAAATCACATGAAGCAAGAGATTGTCTCTCTGTAGATCTCAAAACACTTGCCTAAAAATAAAAATAAATAATAAGAAAAAAAATATATATATATGGAGAGAGAGAGAGAGTATTTAAATTATAAGACCCTTCACATAAGATGCCCTGACCTCTTATTTTTTAAAAAAAATAACCAAAGTTAATGCTAGCCATGTGCAACCACAACAAAGAACGGAGGGTAGGAGCCATATGGACTGAATTATGACTCCTTTATCAAGGATCGTATTTTTACCTAATTGCTATGAGAAGGATCTATGCAGAAATTATGGGCTTTATCTTTCTATATGCAGAAAGATTGATGTGTGATGTCAACCTCTATGTTGGTCTTTAAGATATTAAGAGCCATGTTAAAACACCTTCCATGCAAGATCACAGTCATGTATTTGGTCCTGTGCAAAGACAAAGCAAGAGAGAAGGAGAATTGTCTCTATGCATGTTGTTTAGATTTCTTGAAGTGCACAGCCTCTTTGGGATGAAGAAGAGAAACTTCAGTGTTGTAGGGAACCCAGCAAGTTTTACCAGCTCACATCTGAGAACTGCTACCATATTTTAATGTTTTCTATAGAATAACTGAATGGGTCCAGATGAAGATTATATGGGAACTTCATTGAATACATTCCAGTTTAATTTATGTCTTTCAAGGTAGCAATAATCATGTTCGAAGTTTGGCCCTGCTGAGCTCCTCAGAAGTAGGTAATGCTTAAAACAGGTAAAATTCAGCTTAATGGAACATGACAGCTCCATTGCACTGAATTGTGGGTTGCTTAATTACTGATTTTAAGAAATGTTCAAGGCTCTGCAGAAACCTTGTGAAACAAAAGTTGACCAGTATGGACCACCTTGAGGAAAGCAGACATGTAACTAAAAGGTGAAAGCCAAAGTCTGCATGAACTCCTGATTCAAACAGTGAAAAAATTCAATGTTATAGAAACCTGATGTTTGAGAATGCAACATCTGAATTTGTGAGCAAGCTTTTTTGAATTTGAATGCTTTCTCCAAATGAAGCTTTAAATAGCATGGCTAAAATTCAGAACTCAGGCTAAAGAAAAGTGACTTTTTGGAATTCATGTAGCATTTGTCTGTTCAGTAAAATGCACATAAATTAATTCTTTGTCTTTTCTGTGATTTAGTATAGCAGTTCAAATACCAGCTAATGGTTTTAGCATTCTAGTGTAGCTTTTTCTGTGATGATCGCAATCATCTTTGCAGTGTAGAAAAAACCATCTATTTTCTTTGATGGCTCTAATGTCATTCCACTGCTAGAAATTCCACTGAGGGCTGTACCATTTCTGTCTGGTGCCGTAGCTTGGTGTTTGGGTGGGTTACCATTTCTATGCAAGAGGCCAGCATCGCTTCCCTGTCTACACATTTCCTTTTTCTTAGGCATTTCCTTTGCTTCATGGAGAGGTGAAGGGGTCTCTTCACGGTGTGACCTCATGACACTGTGCAGTGGGATTAGAGCAATAGCTCCAGTGGAAAAGAAAATTACTTGCTGCAATGTTAGCCACTACCTAAGCATACGCCATGGGGATAGTCCATTTGCTGTCAACCCTACTCATTCCTGGCAGTGTAAGAATGCTGGGAAGTCTCCACTAATCTGCCTGGACTTGAGATATCCAGGAAGCATTTGAATGGACAACTGAGGAGTAGCAAACAAAAACATTTCATGAATGAAAAACTATGTTTGTCCCTGGTGTGGAATTAAGCTCAGGTTTAGCAATGGTTAGGGGTCCCAAAGGCTGGCACCTGAGGAAACAAGGACTGAGCCAATGAATATTTTTACATGGGCCCGTTATATCTTTCCTGTCAGTAACTGCTCGGTGTCTCTTCCATTGTTATTCTAGGTGTCCCACCCCTGGGTGTGATGGCTCTGGGCATATTACTGGAAATTATGCTTCTCATCGAAGGTATGTAAAGACAAGGTTTTGTTATTTAAATCAAATAACTGCAGGGCTAGAAGGTACCTCAACTGACCTAACCACTCTCTGAATACTGAAGTAGGATTGAGTGCTGCAAAGACATGTGTTGGTCTAACTCATATTAACCACTAATGAATAACATTTCTCAGCTTCATCATTACTCACTACCCAAAGAGGTGGGAATATTTTTGCTAATATATATCAAAATCTTTGTACAAAATAAATTCAGTTTTTCTACCCTCTCTAGTAGTCCAAGGAAGCAATTCAACATTCATGTTTGTTGCTCCAACTTGAGGGAAGCTATTTATGTGTTTGATCACCTATTTAACCAGAAGCAGGTGGGAGAGCGAAGATGCAGAAGAACAATGTTACTAACAAGAAACCCGAAAGCTGGCAAGGTTGGCAGGGGAGAATCACTGAATGTTGACTCATTTTTTAAACCCTTTCCCTGTGCATTGTCTCCTGGCCGCTGTAGGACTGAACTGGACCGGACCATGAGCTGAATGGTGTTACCTCCTTTTGTCTGTAAATTCTTACATGCTTGTATTTTTGCAGATGACTACTGAAACAAGTTTTCATTTGATTGTGCAGAATAATTAAGTGCATACAAAGATATAAAAAGTAATTTTTAAAACAAAGAGATATGGTATTTGTCCAGTCCATTGGGATTTAACACATGCAGCCTTTTGAAATGCCACCATGTCTATATTGACCACATAACTCCTTCATTTCTCTTCCATAAAGGCCTCTGGCAACCCCATGTCTTTGGCTGCCTGCAGGCACAGAAGCACTGACACGCAGTCAGTGAAGTAACATATTCTTTGCTTAAATCCACAGATGTCCCCAGGAGACCTGTCACATTTACACAGAGCCAGCCTTACCCTGTTCAGATCATGATATCTGTCAAGGCCATTTCTGAGGTGGGAGGCTGGCAAAATGAAATCTTTTAAAGGGCAGGAAACCAGTAGCCTAAATCTGGAGCTGTTAAGTGTGAAAGACCCCACAGCACGTTGTCAGTTGGTCTTTCTAATTCCCAAACTGAAAATTAGCATTTAGCTCTGTCTGCATCTGAGTTAGCATTTTTGTTTGTATTCGATACCATCAGTTACCACCCTCTCAGTTTCAGAAGGAAGGGAATGACAAACTTCTCTCCTAAATGGCTGCCAAGATGCCTGGGTATCATCTGTATTTAAAATGGCTGCTCAACAGCAAACACACATGAGGCAGATTTCACTGCCATAACTCTGCAGTTCCACACACCCCTTCAATATATGCAAGAAGTTACAGCAGCATGTACTGCTGTTGAATTTCCCTCACTGTCTTTTCTCTTCATATATGAGGAATTAAACTCATAGAAAAATGAAGTACTATGGTTACCTTGTAATAGCTTTGGTTATAATAGGATAAAAAAATTTAAGTAAAGGCTCATCCTTGACATCTGTTTTCTCGATGGATCGACTGTCAGAGGAAAAATGAATTAATCATAGCCTCAGAAGCTGTCTGTTGGAAGTGTCTGTTTAGAAGACCTGAAAGGTCTTAAAATTTCTAATAAATCATAGTGCCAGAATAGAAAGATCTATTACAGAGAGATGATACACCAAAATACCAATAAGTAGGTGATAATTAAATTGATTTAATATGTAGAAAGCTTTAAATAATAAGGCAGAAATTCTTTGTTCAGATTTTGTTATGAAAATGTCATCATCTACAAGCATACCCATCTGTACACCTACTAAAAAAAGTACTGCTTTCTGAGGAATTTCTATTAACTGTTTAGATTTCAGATGAAAATTCTTATTATTCTCTCACAGTGAGTACAACTAGTCTCAGAGATAAAGGAGGAGTATCTTTAACTCCCTTGCCCTAGAGCCAGCTTCCTCTTATTCTGAATCCCTCAGACTTCCTTCCTCCTACTTCTTTCTTACAGACAACATTATTATTTTTGAAGAAAATTGTCCTTAATTGGCAGAGGCTTTCTCAGATTTAGTTTGTACACAAGGAACTATGGTACTTTGGTATACCGTGGTCCACTATGCAAGCTGGAATAAAAAGCAGTTTGCTTCGAAAAGGAAAATGGTTGGTTACATTTAAAATGGAAAATGAAATGGGATGAGAGCACAGATCCCTGTATCAGAGCACAGATGCCTGCTCCAGTAATGCTGACATGATCCCTGGCATGACACTGACCCTGGGCCACTAAAAGTCTCCCAAGCAATTCTAAGAAATTATTTGTGACTCAGTTTGGGTCCAGATCATTCTTTACAAACAATATGGGTGCAGCTGTTCTGATTTACAGAGACAGAGAGCTTAGCTCTACAAATGTGAACTTTCTGGTCATGGGTCAAAGCAGCAGTTCCAGGTCCCTTTTATTTAACACTGTAGATGTAGCCATGACATCTCACTAAAAGTTTCTAGATAATATACGTTGTCCAAAATATTGTGCCAGCATTTCTCTCTTTCTTTAATTGACTTATTTATGACTTTGCAGCATGTAAACTCTGGTTTTGTCTATTCTTCATTTTCTAACACAGAATTCTGCCTGTGATTGCATCACCTTTTTCTCTGCTTCATCCCCTCAGTCCTCACTGGTTTTGACAAGATAAAATAACTGAAAATTTTGCTGCCACTTTTTCTGTCTCTTCTTCGCAAAGACAGGATCTACTACACAACACTCAAGTACCTTTTGTCATGATGAAAACAGAAATTTAATCTTCTATTTTGTTTCCTTTTCTAGGGAAATTTTTCTTGGGAGACACTTCTTTGTCTTTTGTGTCAACACTTGAAGGTGTTCTACTGGTGGATTTCTTTTTTTAATGTTGATAGTTAAGATGGAAATAACATTTAAATAGAGGACAAAGCATGATTTTTTCCACAGACATTCTTGTATCGTCAGATACCAACTACCCTAAAAAAATCTTTAAAAATCTGTTAAGGTCGTTGTCAAGTCTACTAAGTGGTTTCTATAATGAATTCTTCATATGCAAAGGAAAGATGAGCTTGTGTAGTTGAAAACAACATTCTCAGTCTTTAGTTAAATGTAACATTGGTTAGCCTAACATATACCTTTGTCTCTACGAAATCTTTTGGTCTGGGTAAATTCTGAGCACTTGAACTCTTTCTCTGGAAGGCACTGAAAGCTCTGAGCTCTGTCATGTTTTTATTCAATCATTCTATAGGATTGTTTTGTGATATTTGAGAAGGTTTGATAATGTTTCTAATGTGCTCCCGAGAGAAATGTTTTTGTCCTACAAAGAGATACTCCTGGTTTTTCTATTCTTCTGTCCCTCTCAGACATAGAGAACATAATGTCTCTCAGCCCTGAAACACTGGCTTCTATTCCTTTTAAAGATGCCACTGCTGCTGCTGAGTCAGCTGAAGGAATGATTAGGCAGAGGGTTTAAGAGCTGCCTTCCCTGACTCCTCAGGGAGTTCCTGTGCGTGTGGTCTGCACAGTGCCAGCAGTCCTGTCGTGCATCACAAACCCACACACACGGATTCCCCCTCGTGGTGGCTGCTGCAGCTCTCCTCATTTAACCCACCTGAGCTTTGATTGTGGAAACTGGACAGGATTGCCTATTCTGCCAGTTTCTCAGATAGAAAGCATATTCCTGTAAAGTGTACCCAAGAATGAAAAATTGCATTCTAAAATGTTTTCTTTCACATAGTCTTTCAGGCTGTCCGCGAGCAAAGAAAAGTGGAATCAGGATAGCACAAAGCAAGGAAGACAAAGAAGACCAAGAGCCAATTAGGTGAGAACAAATATTGTCAAAGGGCCTTTGTGTGTTTTATAAGGTCTTATATATCTTCAAGTTTTTTTAAAGTGTGATAGTTATCCAAGAGCAGATGACCACATTGATTTCTATGAGCAAGTCTATTATCTGTGTTTTTTTCAGCAAAGAACACAGCAATAGTCAAGGATACAATGTTCTATAATTTAGAAATAGTTTAAAATTCTTAATTTTCACATGATATTAAAAAATCCCTTAGATCTTTGTCTCCTGAATGCCCCTTAAACATGTTTGCTTACTACAGGCAAACCATACATGCTAAATAAAGGTTGTTACGGAATTTAGTGTTTATATGAGACTGCTGCAACAAATCTGATTGTTCATGCAGTTTTCAAGAGAAACAAATACCTAGCTATAGGTCTTGGTTTCTTCTTGCAAGGCAGTCTGATACCAGTGGCCACTGAACATGGTGGACTTAGTGACTGCTTAGGCTATTAGGACCAGATCCTCAGTGGAGAGTTGGAGCAATATTTTAGTTCACAAAGAGTGAAGTAATTGGCCTTTAGTTTAGACGTGTTATGTAGCAACATACTGAAGAAAAATCTACCATGATTTTCTTTAAACATTTCACTTTGAAGATTCTAACCTGTTCCTTCTAACCTTGGTTGTTTGGTTTATAGCAGAATACAGAGCAAATGTGTGGGGGGATTCCCAATTAAGGAAAACCATCAGATGAATACAGAACTGCCTTAACTGGTCTCTGGGCTGTAGCACATAGTTTGATATAATCACTCCTAGTCAAAGAGTGTTTAAAGGAGCTCAGCATTTCTAATGTGGTGCTCTGATCATGTCATAACTAACTGTGTATACAAGATGTTTTCATGACTTCAGACAAGTCTTCTTTGGGTTCCATACCTATAAATAAAATGTACCAAGGATTATACTAAGTAGTATTTTATGCTCATAGGGGTTTTATGGGCAGTTTTGCAGCTGGTCAGAGCTCAGTAGCAAACTTTTCAATTCCACTGTGATGTTTACTGTGATGAACACCTGCAATTCAAATATGGATCTCAGTCCTTTTGTTGCAATGGTGTAATGTCAACAGCTGGGATTGAGTCTACTGGCTAGTCTCCTTAGAATTTATCAAAGAACTTATTTTTCTTCAGATTATGAAGTTCTGCTTGTAATTTTACCCACTACAGGGTATCTTGACTACTTTTGCCACCACAGTGTAGGATTATTCTTTCCTTTTCATGTCAGGTTTATTTTGACTTTGTTATAGAGGTTGCCATGTATAATGTCAAAACAATAAAGCTTATCTCATCTATCTGCTATCCAGATGTCCAGTTCCTGGCTGTGATGGTCAGGGTCATATAACTGGAAAATACGCATCCCATCGCAGTGCATCAGGGTGTCCTCTTGCTGCCAAAAGGCAAAAGGATGGGTACCTAAATGGCTCACAGTTCTCTTGGAAGTCAGTGAAGACGGAAGGAATGTCATGTCCAACACCAGGATGTGATGGCTCAGGACATGTCAGTGGTAGTTTTCTTACTCATCGTAGGTGAGTGACTATGACTTATGTTTTTCACTTATGTTTATTATTTCAATCAGATTTAAAATACAGCTTTTTGTCATGGCATTTCTTTGTTCCTTTTGAATTTCATTATTCCTTCAAAAATAATCTGCTTACATGTATTTGTTGGTAAATGGAAATCCAGACACACAAATTTTTTTGATGCAAGCCCTTGCAGATACAGACCTGCATTTGAATGTATAATTTTAGGGGAAAAAAACATGCATGACATGTAACTGTAAGTTTCCTATTGCTTTATTGGATATTTCTGGACAAATTACCTTGGGGTAGACTTTTTAAGACATATCTGAGTCTCCTTGATTTTCAGAGATGTCAAACACGTTCTTGATTCTCAAACATCAGAGCATGGAACTGAAGAATTTTAGGAAAGAGTTCCATAAAACCAAAGTACTTTTATTCATTTGGTAATGAACATGTTTGTTTAAAACAATATATGTAGAATACATAACAGTATTTAAAACTAATGGAACGTAAATATTTGACAAAAGAAATACAAAGCTTGATTTTTCATAAACTTAGCAAAAATAAGAGAGCTTCAATGATAACATTTTTCGTAGCTTGTAAAAGCAGGAGAAAGTGGCCAGTCTCCTAGGGATAAAACTTGCTGCCGTTTTAGATATTAGATTATGAAGAAACAAGGATTTTTTTGAGCTCTGGCTGGAAATCTAGGCCTGAAAATGAGTATAAGGTCAGAGCAAATTTCTTATTATATAATCGCTAATATAAAACACTGCTACTTCAAATATGTCAAGTTGATGCCTTTAATTTGTCACCCTCTCCAGGCAGACCTCAGTTGAACTTTTGTACCCTTTAGTTAGCTAAACCAATTTGAGCTTGTTTTGTAGTTCTAGATACAGAGGTGAAAAGTGTACTTCTTTCTTCTCTTGGCTGTAACTATTTCCTTTGATTCTTTCTTTGACAATCCTTTGTAGCTTCACTCAGAAGCCGTACCCTTACTTCAACCTCCCAGACTTTGTGCACATAGTTCCTATTTATTGTTTAGGCTCAGAGTTGTTTTTCTAGTCAGTGTTTTATGGTACCTACCCTGAAGGGATTCTGGTCTGTGACCGGAGGTGTTACCTGAGTAGTCAAACATATTACACAGCCTGCAGCTCTCAGAGGCTTTAGGAAGTAGGAGATGCAAAACTCCGACCATTTGTGCAGATACCACATGAAGATTTAAGTTTCTGACTTTTAGTAAAATATCAGTATTAGTGTTCGTATTTCAGTTTAACTTTCTTCATAATGGTGTAACATTTATTTAACTCAGAGAGATCCGTCATTAAAATTTTGAAATGATTTTACCTTTAGTTAAAAGGTACAATATAATTACTGGGAGATTGATTTCAGGGAGTATTCACATAGTACTTATGGTCTCAAGGAGAAAATTCTTGCAACAATAAGAGTAACTAACTTCTAAAAGAAATGTACCAAGTTAACAGTTTAAAGGTCAAATTGTGGCTAGAGATTTTTTTTTTAAAGGAGTGCTTTTCTGAAAAAAAAAAAACCCTAATGGAGTAACCTAAATATGACATTTAGCTACAGAGCAGCCATGTGTGTTTTTCAGTACCACTATCTTAAGCAGAAACAGAGACATGTAAGTGTCTTACCTTACAAGATCAGGTTTTGGGCAAAAAGATCCGTTGTTAGGGGAGAGTACCACGAGATGAAAGGTTTCTTAAAAAGACTGATGAAGTAAATTGATCCTACTTCATTGTCTTGATGTAACAAAGGTCCAGTATTCTAAGTTGTGAGCAAATTTAACAACTTCTTGAAGCTTCCATAAGCAATGGCAATATTAATAACAAGCTGTATTATTTTAAAAATATTATTAGTTCTTGTAGAATTCTTAAGGCTGTTAAAAATGCTTGGTTCATTTGCTCACATAAAGAAAAGCACATGGAAGCATTTTAGATGCCGTAGGGTTACTTATATGGCCTCTAGCTACTGCTCAGAAAGGTAGATCCAGTGTAATATTTATCAGCCTTAGTGATATATCTTCTCCAGTGGCATTTCATGCCTGTATCTGGACAACTGAATCAAACCCTACATGTAGGATTGAACTTCAGAACATTTCACCTACCTTAAGAATCTGCTTGTATGAGATGTAGGCTGCATTTACTCCACTTCCAGGATCAATGGATCCTGGAGAGTTGTCCACTTCAGTGAAGTAGACACTGGCCTTTAATCAGTTGTACCATAAATGTCACTGACTGTGTCAAGAGGGAGTGGGTTTCCCCTGCCTATAAAGAGGTACTTTATGCTATTTGAACTGTTCTTAGGGCATGCGGTATGGCCACACTGGGTTGGCCAAAATGACTGAAGACTTGTGAGACACCCCATTCTTTGATTATGACAGCTGAGAGCTGAATGTGGCTGGCAGGGGATCTACAAGGGTGCTGGTCTTGTTAAATGAACGGGCCCCACAGCTCTATGACAGCTTTGACACATAGTTCCCATGCAGACGTTTAAACCCAGGTGTCGCACGCGGACACGAAGGAAGACACGTATACTCACACTCTCACGGCAGGTGAAAGGCCAAGAAGAAGGTGGTCTCTTTGTTCAGACAGTTATATACCTTCTTAACAATCACTGTGGTGGATATTACCACCCCTCAATCACACTGGTCAAAGGAAATATTCATCAAACATCCCCGCCCAGGAGAAAGAATGAAAACAATAAGGACAGTTAGACAAACATAGCTGTGTTTACAGAAGAGTGTGTGAGAACTTCTATCACAGAATTAACATCTAAGCACTGCAGAAATCAGGGTGACACCCAGGTACCATAATGTGGAGCTCAGTCCCACCTAGATTACAGACTATCCATTTTCTTACATAACGATGAAATATTCCCTTTCAGTGTATCCATTCTAGCAGACTGTGGTCTTATCTTCCACCACTAATAACATTTTGCTATACAGCCATGGCTGTACATCTCAAATTCTCACCTTCTCCAGAGAAGTAATGCTATGCCAGCTACACAGTGAGACCAGACTTACAGACATTCTTTTCCAGGTAGAGCTGTGTTCAGCATGCATGGGGGGAAAGCAGGGCTGTGGCCTTTAACTGAGTCAGTTAAAGATCCTCAGGAAGGAGTAGTTAATGTCTTCATTTTTGCCAGTACAACTTGCTGCTCTCCTAATAGAGGATTTTTCCTTCCCAGTGCAAATATTTTTCCATCAGCAGACTTCTCTAACCATGCATATATATGTGTGTTTATATATATATATAAAAACATATAAACTGCATGTGTAGTTGCCTTTTATGTCTTCTCTGAGATTTTTATATTCTGCCATTTGTAGATAGCTGTTAATATGCTGTTATTAAAACAGGTGTAATATTCTGGAAATGAACTGCAGACTGGCTTGTGAAACTGATGCCAACTGTTGAATTTATCAAATAGATATTAGGAAAGATGTTTTTGAGGTAAAGATTTCTTAGAGCTGCTGTTGACGTTGTACACATGATGTCATTGCACTGGTATCAGTGGACACTGGAGATGATCCACAAGTGCAGGCAAAACAATAAAAACCTTCTCCAACTGGTATGTAGTCTGGAATTTAAATATATGCATATTCCTACACTCATGCTTCTGAAGCAGAAATTAGTAGCCAATAAAAAACGTCATAAATTTCAATGGATTTTGAATCCTACCCTACGATCAAAGGTACCAACAAAGGTTTCTGGTTTTTAACATTTCATTGCCTGTTCACAGAAATTTCTGTGGATAGTTTTATTTTGTCAAAGAGTTTGCATTAGGAAAGAATGGAAACAGAGAGTTATCAGGAGGGACTTGAAGCATAGGATTAAGTGTGCTATGCTTCAAAAAGGAGCCTCTGCTATGAAGAGAGGCCAGTGTGAAATTAGGTGACCTATCAGCAATATGAAAATGAATTGGAAGGCATGTAAGCATGGAGTCAATAGATAAATTAAATAGGTTATAATGAAATGTAAATTGCTTATTATACTGTAGCTTTTCAGTTTAGTTCTTGAACAGACCCTTACCTCCCCATATTTGATTTAAGATTTTTATGGATGACACTATTTCTAGTACTGTGATCGGTGGGGACTTTGTCAGAATATACTTGGATTTAGCAACCGTGCTCCTTTGCACAGAAGCAGAAATGTGCTTGTGCTGACTTCAGTGGAAATTACCTGCAGAAATGCCTTTTCAGATCTAAAACAGCATTCTTGCTCCTATCTTTAGCTCTCTTTTATTTACATCAGTGCTCACCCATTTCAAATACATTAATGTAGCTTTTAAATTCCTTTTACTATGGAAAACTGTTGTGGTTTAACCCCAGTCAGGACCACAGCCCCACTGAGTTGCTTGCTCACTTCCAGCAGGATGGGGGAGAGGATCTGCAGTGTGAAAGTGAGAAAACTTGTGGGTTGAGATTAATAGATAAAGAAAAAGCCACACTCACAAGCAACACAAAACAAGGAATTAATTTACTGCTTCCAATGAGCAGTCAGGTGTTCTGCTGTGCCCAGGAGAGCAGGGCTCAGGTAATGGTGTCATGGGAAGACAAGCACCATCACTCCAAATGTCTCCCCCTTCCTCCTTCTTCTTCCCCAAACTCTCTATACCGATCACGACACCACATGTTGCGGGATGTCCCTTGGGTCAGTTGGGATCATCTGTCCCAGCTGTGTCCCCACCCAGCTCCCAGCTTGTGCACCCACAGCCCCAGCAGTGGTGGGGTGGGGTGAGAAGTAGAAAAGGCCTTGACTCTGTATGAGCACTCTTCAGCAGTGAGGAAAATACCCCTGAATTATCCACGCTATTTCCAGCACAAATCCAAAACAGAGTCTCATACTAACTGCTCTGAAGAAAATGAACTCTATTCCAGCCAAAGCCTGTACAAATACATGTTAGTAGAGCTGTAATATACAAGAGATGATCAAATTATAAGTCTTTTTCCCATTAACAAGCTAATGCTAAATAGAGATGAAAGTGTAGAGAAGGGTGATTTTTCTTTAGTGAACCTGTATCCTTGCTGAGGACAGTAGGACTCCAAGATCCATAAAAAAGTTTATAGAACAGAATTTGTATTTGAGCAGCAAGGGCATGCCACTGTGTTTGCAAAATGTGCTGGGAGAAAGCAATGGACATCATCCACTGCCTTTTCCCTTCTGAAGGAATGTATGTAGAAATTATCAAGTGGTTATGGGAGATGATTACATATGACACTTGTTACAGGCTATCCACTTCATGCACAGGAAGATGTAGTTAATGATAAGGCTGTCAAAAAGCCCACAGGCAGCAGTTCACTCAGTCAAGCCATTACCACACACACATGTCCTGAGGTGAAGGAGCACTGTCAGTGCTATTTCCTCCAAAAATTCTAGGTTGGTCTTAGCTCTGAGTTGCACAACTGCATTGCTAAGCATGGGAACAGACAAATTATGAAAAGAGGAAAAGACAAAAAAAACCCAAAAAACATGTAGACAGGAGCTGTCCTCTGCAACTGCTTTCTGGAAGCTGGCTGATACCTACACTTACATGGATCCTCAGAGGACCTCTAAGTTCTCGAACATTCAAAGCATTTAGGAGATGACAAATGTGAGGGAAGAAGGTTGGAGATGTAGATTTTTCATATGCAGATCCTTTTTCTCATGAAATATGCTTTGCTAGAAATAGATTCTGCATAAAAGCCCTCTGTGATCAACCTCAGCTTCTGAAGGGAAGATTTGCAAATATCACCTACAGTCAAACCTCCTGGTGCTCAGGGCTGCAGCTGGAACCTGTGTCCATAGAACAGCATCTCACCCCAGCATTTGTTTGGGGTGGATGGATGCCCCAAAGAGGCAGCAGCTCTGTAATACAGATGCTTTACAAAACACAGGCTAGTGGCTACAAATTTGTTCCTAAATTGTTGTAGAGCTTTCAATATTTGCCTGAAGTCACATCCTGTCTTAACAGCAGCACTTCTCAGCTTCACCAATTAAAAACATAAGAATACTTATCATTAGGTCAGCAATGGTTCTCCAGCCTATCCACGTCTTTTTGCATAATGTGTGCATAAACACGGTGTTCCAGGTGTGGCCTGACAAGGGCTGAGTGGGACAATGACTTCTGTGTCTCTGTGGTGATGCCCTGGTTGATGCAGCCCAGCACCCCGCTGGCTCTCTGTGCCACAGCAGCACCGCTCACTTACACTGAGCTTGGCATCCCCAGGACCCCCAGGTCCCTTTCCACAGAGCTGCTCCACAGCCGGGTAGGCCCCAGCCTGTGCTGCACTCCTGAATGATATTTTCCCAGGTGCAAAACCTTACACTTGTCTTGGTTGAACTTCATAAGGTTCTTGTCAGCCCACTCTCCCAGCCTATCCAGGTTGTCTTGCAGTGTGACTTTCCTTTTCAAGGAGTTCACTTCCCCACTCAGTTTGGTATCCTTGTCAAACTTCATCATGATACACATGGTCCCATTGTGCAGATCACTTATGAAGATTGTAAACAGGATTGGGCCCAGTATGGATCCCTGGGAGACCCCACTTGTAGCAGGTTGCTAGTTTGAAAAGCAGCTGTTTACCACCACCCTGCGTGCAGCCTCTCAACCAGTTCCCCACCCACTACACAGACCACTTGCCCAGACCATAACACATGTTTGTCTAGGAGGAGGCCATGGGAAACCATATCAAAAGCCTTGAAGAAATCCAGGTAGACAATGTCCATTGGTCACCCCCCATCAACCAAGCAGATTACTTTGTCACAAAAAGCAATTTTGCTTTTGCGGGTTTGTCAGGCACAGCTGGCCCTCGGTGAATCTGTGCTGGCTTTTCCCAATCATGTGCTTCGTCTGACTTGTGATAGCCCCCAGGAGGATTCATTCCATAATTTTCTCAGAGACTAAAATAAGGCTGATGAACCTGTAGATCTTCCTTTCAGCTCTTCTTGTAGGTGGGGTTGTCGCTATCTTTCTTCCAGTTTCTGGGGTATCCCCTTCTCTCCACAACTTCTCAAAGATTATGAAAGCCTCGCAACAACATCAGCCAGCGCTCCTCACACCCTTGGGTAGGCAATGTCAGGGCCCATGGATTTGTAGCATCAAGCTCCTGTAATAGTTCACTTGCAACTCTTCCATCAGTGATGGTCAGTCTGTGTTTGCATCAACCTGGAATTTTGTTCCCAAGGCCTGGGGCCCAAAAGTGTTGGTAAAGACAGAGGTGAAGGAAGTGTCAAGAACCTCTGCCTTTTCTGCATTGTTGGTGACTAATTCACCTCTCCCTTATAACAGCGGGCCAATATTTTCCTTCTGTTTCCACTTGCTCGCTGTGTACCTAAAGAACCATTTCTTGGAATTGTATTATATTTCTGGCCAGTTTCAATTTGAACTGAGCTTTTGCTATTCCAGCTGCATCTCTGCATGCCCCGGCAGCAGCCTTGTCATTCCCAATGGGTATTTGCCCACTTTTCCATCTCTGGTCCACTTCTCTTTTGGTTTTGAGCAGACCCAGAAGCTTGCAGTTAAGCCAGTTGCAAGCATCCTTTAAAACACAATGGATCCAAACTGCCAGATGAATTCTCAAGGTGCTTTAAACTTCCAAAATACCCTATTTGTCAGGAGTCTTGTGTCCAGCAATATCTTTTGAAAGGTGTTCCTGTGCTGTACACTGAAAATGGTAAAAACTTTGCAGAGAGAAATCTATTTTTTTTT
>VXAD01006416.1:201121-218621 GCA_013399195.1 Dicrurus megarhynchus
CCCTGCGTGCAGCCTCTCAACCAGTTCCCCACCCACTACACAGACCACTTGCCCAGACCATAACACATGTTTGTCTAGGAGGAGGCCATGGGAAACCATATCAAAAGCCTTGAAGAAATCCAGGTAGACAATGTCCATTGGTCACCCCCCATCAACCAAGCAGATTACTTTGTCACAAAAAGCAATTTTGCTTTTGCGGGTTTGTCAGGCACAGCTGGCCCTCGGTGAATCTGTGCTGGCTTTTCCCAATCATGTGCTTCGTCTGACTTGTGATAGCCCCCAGGAGGATTCATTCCATAATTTTCTCAGAGACTAAAATAAGGCTGATGAACCTGTAGATCTTCCTTTCAGCTCTTCTTGTAGGTGGGGTTGTCGCTATCTTTCTTCCAGTTTCTGGGGTATCCCCTTCTCTCCACAACTTCTCAAAGATTATGAAAGCCTCGCAACAACATCAGCCAGCGCTCCTCACACCCTTGGGTAGGCAATGTCAGGGCCCATGGATTTGTAGCATCAAGCTCCTGTAATAGTTCACTTGCAACTCTTCCATCAGTGATGGTCAGTCTGTGTTTGCATCAACCTGGAATTTTGTTCCCAAGGCCTGGGGCCCAAAAGTGTTGGTAAAGACAGAGGTGAAGGAAGTGTCAAGAACCTCTGCCTTTTCTGCATTGTTGGTGACTAATTCACCTCTCCCTTATAACAGCGGGCCAATATTTTCCTTCTGTTTCCACTTGCTCGCTGTGTACCTAAAGAACCATTTCTTGGAATTGTATTATATTTCTGGCCAGTTTCAATTTGAACTGAGCTTTTGCTATTCCAGCTGCATCTCTGCATGCCCCGGCAGCAGCCTTGTCATTCCCAATGGGTATTTGCCCACTTTTCCATCTCTGGTCCACTTCTCTTTTGGTTTTGAGCAGACCCAGAAGCTTGCAGTTAAGCCAGTTGCAAGCATCCTTTAAAACACAATGGATCCAAACTGCCAGATGAATTCTCAAGGTGCTTTAAACTTCCAAAATACCCTATTTGTCAGGAGTCTTGTGTCCAGCAATATCTTTTGAAAGGTGTTCCTGTGCTGTACACTGAAAATGGTAAAAACTTTGCAGAGAGAAATCTATTTTTTTTTTCTATTTATGTAACATAAATACTGTCAAACTCCAGATTTGTAAGAAGCTTTTAATATGCAATGCATTAAAGTATTTGATTTCATCTATTTCTAGCCAGGTCTCTTGTCAGGTCAACTCTTATCCGTGCTTTTATTTGTTGCTACCGTAAGTTGACAGAGTGCCACATTTGCGTCAAAATTAATTCACTCTTAGTTCTCATTGTTTTACTTTTTCTCTGATAGGCTTTTTCAATTGTTTAGGGTGTTTGTTTGTTCATTTGGTTTTAATCTGCCTGTCCTCTCCCTGCCATTGTTTTATTTTGCTGTTTACCATCTTAGTTTTTCCTATAAGCTGTACATTGCAATTAAGCAGGAAAACATCATACATCATTAAGAGTATAGAAGAACTAACCAAATTCACTGCATTTAACAGCAGCTACAACTGACAGTGATAAGCATCATCATGATGACATCATTAAAAGATGACAGGCAGTGCACTGACATTTCCAAGAAGACAAGGAAAGAAATGTGGCAGCTAAATCTAATAGTGTACATAAAGAAAAAAAAAATTTAATCTGTGAGGTGGGTCCTACAGTGCAAAGGATTTTTTTAATTAGTAATTTTGTGTTGACCCATAAGCTTAAAGGAAAAGGGTCTTCCTAAACCACTTTTCAACACCTTTCTCTTCCCATCCTAATTTTCTCCTACTTTAGTGTTCTGGCCCTTTTCTCTTCTCTGTCCCTGTGGCTCCTGTTCAGTCTTCTTACTTCTGAGCTTCCCAGTCCCCAGCATTTGAGGTGCACTGGCAGAACAGGACAGGCAGTCTCAGGCATTGCTTCCAGCAAGCATTCTTCTGCTCCAGGCCCTGCAGCCCTGAACAGGACAGGTGGCAGGGAAGGCTCCCAGTTCTCATACACACAAAGTACATGGAGGGTCTGGCACTAAACACCAACTCACATCCACTTAGCATGTCCAAGGGACAGTCTGTCAGAGGCTTATAGCTCTGCCAAATCTACTTTTGTTTTCATGAGGACAGCAGAATGCATCTCTAAACTCAGAGCAACACCCCATGAAATGTCGTTTCTTGCTCCAATTCATGGACAGTTAGAGTTATTCACTGAATTATTAGGACTTTTTTGTTCCCCTCAGTAGGGACAAAACAATGTATATGGACAAAACAGTGGTATACAAGTATATTGTGAGAAACAGAAATATTTTTCCAATGACATTTGGAAAAAAAATGAGCCTGGCCAGACAGTTACTATTAAAGATTTCAGTCAGATCAGTTAAAATGTGGCAAAAGTTAGAAGTCACTAAATGCAGAACCTGGTTGTTGAAAGAGTCAGGCCCTTTGACTGTAGGTAGTTCTGCCAGCTCTTTTCATTACAAGCTGGAAGAAGGACAGAATAGTATTTTAATCAGATGTACTGTCTGTTAAACTGGAAGGCTCTTAATAGTAAGCTAATCTGAAAGGACTTAAGAGGTTTACTTACCTTGGGAAAGTCACAGAGAAAATAATATGAAATCTATATTAGAAAAAGCAGAGTGCACAATATAAACAAGAAAAATCACTTTGCTGAGCAGACCTGACAAATTACAGCAGACAGCAATTGTACAGGTGCTTGCAATGTGACACCTCCTTGATTTCAGGCACTTAGCAGAAGCTGTCTGGTTATAAGTCTGCTTGTCTTCATTCCAGACATAGCCCATAAAAAAGCAGGGAATACAGGATGACTTTTTAGATTTCAGGAGGGATGAATTTTCCTCTTGAAGTACCTTTTCTCTTTGCTGTCTATACAAGTGTTTAGAGAAATTGTGCTTCATTTTAAGTGCCAGAGTGAGCTGGACTTGGTCACTAAATAGATCACTTGAAATTTTAAGCTGCCTAAGAGTACTAATCAGAGGTGTGTAGTTAAACATACACCTTACCTATTTATATACAGGGAAGTCTCAACCTTTCTCCTTCACGATACACGCCCTATTCAACAGCCCAGTAAATACACTGGTCTTGAGGTCATCTGTGCTGTTGTGGGCAGTCACCAGACAGGAGAGGCTGATAAGCTTTGCAGAAGCCAGCCCCCAGCTCCTGGGGCACTCAGTTGTTCCCCATTAAGTGCATGGCTCCGTGCTGGGGCTATCTGTAAGTCATGTCAAGTGTTGCAGTGGGTTCTCACTCACCGAAGAATAAATGAGAGATTTTTGAACAGTTGTTGCACATTGGGCAAGAGCCAAACCTCCTTCCCTCTTCAGGGATGATACAGGTCAAAGCTCGTTAACACATGTGGGAAGCCCACCCACAAAGCCTTTTTGCTGACTAAGCAGCTTCAGTTAACTAAATATGATGTAAATTTGCCAAGGGACTACTGTGCCCAGCTGAAGAGCAACTTTGGCAGTGCTCTTACAGTTCCAGCATTTCAAGATTCTTTAATCCCTTTTCTGGTGTATATTTATGTCCCAGGGGACTTCCTATCAAAATGAGTCTGCTCTCAGGGCCTTTTCTCTCAGCTTTGCCACGTTAACAATTCTGCATAATTTCTATTTTTGTTTTTCTTACCTGATGCATGCTTCATTCTTTTGTTATGAGAGATAGGCATAATTAAGCTATAACGCTATCTTACCTGTTAAATCTCAAAAAAAAAAACCCAAATACCTTCTCTTCTTCTGGGTGGCCATTCACTCTCTCTCATTGTCCATTTGGTGCCTGACTGACCAGATTTTAATGCTAATTCAACCCTTCCCCCCTAAGTTAAGAACATAGTTCTTTCCAGAAAGTCGTTCTTAAACAATGATCAGATATCATTAAAATAATTTTGAAAAGCTTGCATTTTGTTTTAATCATAATGTCTATATTTTTTTATGACCATTTGGGTAGTGGTTTAATTTTTCTTACTTCTGAAGCCAATGCAAAGATTTATTTAAACAGAATAAAATCTCAGCTACTTTCCTCAGCAACTTTAGAAAGCAACTTGAATTCAGAGCTCTCACTTTCCATATTACATTGAGTTTTTAGTATTTGTAGTATTAATATTTAGTATTTAGTATTAGATTTCCCTCGTGATTCAAAATTGAAGTTTTTCACCCCAAGCATTCAGGTGTGAGTTGTAAATGCACCCTAAAAACCCAAAATAAAACAAAAAAACCCAACCAGCCAACCAACCAACCAAACAAAAGGCTTTAGCCTGGAAACAAGACTTATAAAGGGCCACATTAATAAAAATCATTCTTTTCCAGGGAAGAATTCTGAAACTGAGCTGAACTGATGACTTTTGTCTGACACCCAACACCACACAAAGGCAGTTGGGGTTGTGTGGCCAGTGGGGAAAAGAGATTCCTCTATGAGTCACAGCAATCTCCATGCAAACAAAACTACCTTGTTTGCAAACCCTCTCTCCTGGATTCCCTTTGCTTCACATCTCAGTAAAAACCTGGGGAAAAGCCAATCATCCTTGAATGTAAATAAAAGTGAGTGCTGGTTTAGGGAGGGTTCCTTTTATCTCTGCTGGAGTTGTGCATAGAGTATTTCATCCTTTAAGGTGTGTAGCAGAATTTACTCATGGGAATAAGGAAATCTCTAAAGCTGATACCCTTCAACATAGAAAAAAAAGAGTGGTTCATGGATTTAATATTAAACCAAGGAATGGGCTACTTTGATCACTGAGTTTGATCTCTTAACTTGAACTTCAAACATTAGCAAATAGTTGAGGAGCTTAGTCGTAAAAGTAAGGTTTCAGCCATTAACAAAATAAAACAGTCATTCTCACTGTGATCTGTATTTCCCTGAATTTCAAAAGGATTTACGTCTGGGGCTTGTTTGAATGTATCTGTAGTTAAAAGAGGTCCCTTGAAAGTGACTTTTTCTTTCCTCTAGTCTATAGACAATGCTATTTTTAATAAATAGGAGAAGTGTTTCATTTTCTTTTTGAAAAATCACTGTGGTAGGGAATCTATAAACATCTTGCAGGGTTTATAAAGTTTGTCTTCAGGATGCTTTTTGGGTACTCCAGGTTGAGGCTCTGGTTTCTTTACACCTTGTTATTTCTTTCTTTGTAAACTTCAACACTTGACATACCAAATATAAAAGTTGTTTTTTATTTGACCTTTATCTACTCCTTTCCCATATCCCTACTTCTCTGTTTGGAAGGTGCTTTCTTCACTTGACAAGCCAAGTGCAATTTCTTCAGCTTCAAGAGGGACTAAACTGCATCTGTCTGCTGAAGAAAAAAATGTATTTAACACACAGCTGGAACCCAGATAACTAAAATCGGTCACCCAGACAATTGCTCCACTTGGGCAATGATCCTCCACTCTGGTGGCCTCTGTTGTTTGCATCCCTGAAGACAATGCAATTGCATTCTTGAAGCAGTTCAGGATTTTAGCCCACATTTATTTATTTTTTAATTTCTCAGTAAATGTGCACTGAACACTACCTAAATACCCCTTTTAAACTTTTTTCCCCTCTAATTTTCATTTTATTTTTGTACACATTTCACCCTCTTTTCAAATCCACTGAATATATGGCAAGGCACTGGTTGCATTGAGATAACCACAGTGCTAAACCAGAAAGAAAATTCATTCTTCACATTATGTTCAACACTAATAGATACAATCACCATATAGTCTTTATAGTATTTTGTAAGTTATGGCAGAGGGTGGTTTTCTAGGATGATGTGCAAGACCATACTTTTCTTCCTCAAATTAGAGGTTAAGCCCAACAATAGAAATTCATCAAGAGCCAAGACACATTGCATCCCAACAAAATAAGGTGCTGATGGTCATCTGGTTGTTGATGAAGCAGAGGCTCACAGCTCTTGGTGGATCAGAAACTCAGAGGGACCCAGGAGCTGGGTGCTGGTGCTTCTCACAGTCCCACCAAAATGCTGTAGCTTCGAGCCCTGTGGCATCCAGAGTCTGACAGAGATAATTCATGGCTTGGTACATTTATACTGAATTTATTACAGCAGTACCCCAGCAATGTTGTTAGAAAGTCTAAGTAATTTTTATTATGGAAAGAATACTCAACTCTGTTTATATTTTCTTATAATTTCTGTGTGTATGAGAATAATGGCAGGAGCAAGTGAGATAACTGTGATTAATTTTAGTAGTTCTTTGCTGGAATGATTAAGCTGCAGAATTATGTAAAAGTCAGTGTAAAGTTTGAAAACCTATGACAAATGTCAACTGTAAAGGCTTCAAACTTAATCATAGAGAATCCTGAGTTAGAAGGCACCCACAAGGATCATCAAAGTCCAGCCCCAAGAGTCACACCATGTGCCTGAAGAATATTGTCCAAATGCTTCTTGAACTCTGTCAGGCTTGGTGCTGTGACAACTTCCCTGGGGACCCTCCCTGTTCCAGTGCCCAACCACCCTCTGGGTGAAGAACCTTTTCCTAATATCCAACCTAAACCTCCCCTGACACAGCTTCATACCATATTTAATGTGAGGATAAGTATTATCCTTAAAAAAACTACTACCTAGCTGTTTCTCATGGTCTTTTTTTCATTTTTGAGATATTTAAAGCATATTTTGCATAACTCTTAAAGCACTGAAATAGCTTTCACTTGTATTCTTTTGTTTGCCAGTCACAGGAAAAAAAAAATCATATCTACTATTTTCTGTCTCCTTCTGTCCTTCTGTCTCCTTCTACCCCCTGGTCTTCTAGAAATCTCAGGCAACTCTCAGTCTCACTGGGATCTCAATTCAAGCTTTTTGGTTAACTTTACACCTCCATAGGGTTCAGCCTCTGTACAATAGCCCACTTTTGGTGCAACACTGACTTGACCTTCTTTTTCATCTTCCCATATATCCTGACTTGTTTCAGTTGTTCTCAAATCAGACAAAGAGCAGTTGCTTTCAGTAGAAGTAAACATAATCAATAAGATAAAATGGAAGAGGTTAAATGTCCTTGCAGAGTAGAAGCTTATTCTAAATGTCCTAATTTACTTTTTTAATTACTTAAAACAGTTTTAGGTAACTTAATTAAGAACAGAGCAAAGCAAAAAGGGTGCACATTGCTATATTTGACTAATTCATTTTTGAAGAATTTAGACATGTTAACTGTAGCAAAATCCAGTATTCTAATTTAGGTTACCAACTTGGTATCTGCTTCACTGAAAGTGCCTGGCTTAGGAAAGTGAGCTAATCTGCTTGCAATACAAAATACGATTAATGAAGAGACAGATTTGCCAGAAAAGATCTGCAGAGGAAGTCAGTGGCATGATCTGGCTTTGGCATCTTCCTCTGTGGTGAGCAGGATACCTTTGGGAGTTTTGAATGCTTTCTTGAATTGCATAAAGCCACTGGAAAATTTAGGACCATCTGTTCATTCTTAGCCTCTTCTAAGGATGGACACATAACAAGCTAAAGGTAGTCATAGAGGTGCATGATGCACATGTTAAAGCCATGCATGTAAGGATTGGGGAAGCAAAAAGAGGAAGCTTGTGGCTTAGGCATGCAGATGCATTTCAAGAAACCCATTTTGGTCAAAGCCCTCCTTTGTCTGTGCATATTGTATTAGATCACCAGCAGGTTAGAACAAAACTAATCTGGCTACAGAATGTGGAAGCCTTCTGCATCCTCACTAGTATGCCCTAAAAATAGGTAGCCCTTTGCCTTTCCCCTCACTAATTCATGATTCATCTGGGTGCCTCCAGAAGAAGGTAGATAATCCATGCAGAAGGACTCTCCAACACTTCCAGCAGCAAGGATGGAGCACAGCACCTAGATCTTTGTGGTTCAGTTCAGGCAGAAGGCATCTGGTGCCAGCGAGCCTGAACTGCAGCCAAGTTATAGGTGCTCCATATGTGCCTAACCTGGCAATTGATCTCTCTCCAATGGCAATGGGCCACAGGCAGTTGCTGTTTGGCAGCTAGAATGTGACCACCCCATTTTGTGGAATAGGAAAGCTTAGTATTGTACATACAGAACCTTGTACCTGGGGCCTCAGGGTGAGAGCGCACCTTGGAGCACTATGGGCATACCAGTGGACAGGTAACCTTCCAGACAAGCTGAAAAGATATCTGCAGATTTAGGCAGTCCTGAAAACTTGGTGTATAGAACCATGGCCTCGGAATAAGATTGGGTCCTGGGGACCAAAATTTGGATTTAGGCATGCTGAATCTCACAGTAGATTTCTAATACTTCTGAACAAAATTTTTTTTGTTTGATTATTTTTCTGCGCTCTCAGGTGTGCTGTTCTAGCATCCAGGTTTCTTGCTGGTCTGTTTGAATGCTGTTCTTATAGGCTGTTTGAAGGCTGATTTCATTTTGAGGGGTTCCCTATGCTGTCATCAGTCAAGATTTTTAGAGAGGAAAAGGCTACAGAAGAAGTTGAGAGTAAGCTAATGCAGTTGTTATAATGCCCAGTGATGCTAACTTGTTCTGAAAAAGAGTGAGGACAAAATATGAGACAATTCATTAAATCAACTGAAAGATTACAAAAATGAAGTCAGTTAAATGATGCAGAAACTTTGCATATGCTGTTGTCTCATTTCTTTCTCTGCGCCAACATTTTTTCCCAAAACGCCAAATCCTCTCCTTAATTCTCTTCAAGGCTCCCTTTGACACTTCAAGAGGACAGTTGTTTACAGTCACACACTGAGTCCATAGCAGACCTTGGAACAGTAATTTGGCATCCTACCAACTAAGCTACAGCCAAAAGCTACTAGGTCATGCTATTTCTTGATACTATTAGTATTGCTTTATAGTACATCTTCTCTGTCACAGAGCTGTGTAAAATGTTGAACACAGATTCTTTTGCTGAGAAAATAATTTTTTTAATGTATTTTTCTAAGAGCAATCCTTTTTTGTATTACTGCACTTAATAGCAGGCTTTTCAGAGAAACATTTTCAATAATCAAGCACTATACATAAATTAGAGGACTTTGTTTAGGAGAAAGTTGTTTCTTTACTTAAGGAATTGCTTTTAATCAGACACCACTTTCCTCCATATTACAGAGCGATTATTTGTGTATTAGATTCGAATCTGATTTGCACAATTAAAAATTGTAAAAAAAAAGTCTTCTTTTGCATCTGGAGAGGAAATATAAATATGCCTGTATGCCATGAGAAGTATGTGAAGTTACTCAGTTTCCATGGCTATGAAAACTGAAATGTTGAGGCAACAGGAAATTGTTTAGCAAGCTTCCAAATTCCCTTTACTAAAGCTAAAGCTTCCTCAGAATAAGATTATAGTTTTCCATCATTAATTAGATTTAATATGTATTTTCTCTTACCTGTAGTAGTGCAACTACATTAAAGGTAAGATTTTGGAAAATGGAGGTAGTTTGGTGTGTACCATTATTTGTTAAATAGTGAGCACTGTCTGATCATTATTTTTATTTTTACAATAAAGCCTGCTGAGACTGCATTTGCTGTCAAACTGTTTTGTACAATGTAATTAAAAATCTTTATATTTTTGCAACATGAGAGAGGAGATAACTGAATGTACATCCATAAATGTAACAAATATGCATTATAAGACATATATATCCCCCATCAAGACAAGGTCATTTTTATTGGAATGATTTTCCTTGGGCTCCAAATAAAAAGCCAACACATAGTTACTGCCATTTTAAGAAAAAATTTAGACAGCAATTTAGTTAGCTCAGTAGGTGATATTCACAATATCACAAAGAAAAGCACAGTTTATGAGAGCTAGTCATTTGGATGTGAGAGGTAGCTCATGTCCTCTTCTCTCATCATTCAGTTCCATGTTTGAATATTTGAATCAAAAAAGGATGGAAGTTCAGAGCCAGGGACATGTAAATTCAAGTGGGAGTATTAACACAGTAACTGCTTTTAAAATAAAACATTTTATTAAAAGTATTTTGTCTTAAGAAAATTGGACCGTGTATCTGACTTTTTTATTAGCTGTCTATGCAAGAATTTGGAAGAAAAAACAAAACAATGAAATCACTACTGGTAAGTCCTTTTTCAGACTAGTGCACTCTTTCAATGCTAGGCAGTGAAGATAAACTATGTCTCTGATACTGTTTTTATTACAGGTTTGGATTACAGATTTCTTTTCAATGACCTGTCAAAATTAACAGGCTCCTTACTGTTCACAGTTTATCAGGATGCCCCAGAGCTACTTCAGCAATGAAGAAAGCAAAGCTGTCTGGAGAACAAATGCTAACAATAAAGCAGCGGGCCAGTAATGGTAAATTTTTAATCATTACCTTCTTAAATACTAATTCTCTGTAAACTAAAGGTACCGTTACTCTACTGCCTTTTCTCCTACATGTATAAATCCACTCTGTATAAATTGTGAATTCACTGTCAGTAGAAGTAAAACCAGGTTTTATGCTCTGGAAACCTGAGCCAGGAGTAGAGCAGTCAGGCTGTGTTATGTCTATATAAATCTAAAACTCTAAAATATTTCAAAGTAGAATATACCGTTACAATTTGCTGGTTCACATTTCATTCATCAAAGGTCAATAGTTAGTCTTATATTGTTGCAGGATTCAGAAGAGAAAAAGGGTTTATTTCCGGAACATCAATTCCTCCTGAGTTCCCTTGAATTCATTTGGACCTATGGCTCTGTAACCACTGGCAGACAGAGATGGCTTTGTGCCATTTCAGCTCCTGTAATCTGTAATTCCTCCTGGGAACCTTGAGTTGCAGGGAAAATGATGAAAGTACCTTGGATGAAAGTCAGGATAGTACCCTGGTAGTTGAGGTGCAGTGAAAGCAAAATATAGGTGCTTCAGTTCAAGTAAGGAATATGCAAAAGACTTGTCTGGGAGGTGCCCAAGTCCTGAGTTTGCTTGGAAAACTATATAGTCACTTAGTCTGTGACAGTGCATGCCTTCTTAACTGCTGGTGTTAACTGCATTTAGAGCCACAGAGCATCTGAAGGAAGTGCAGGAGGCACCTCTGCCCACATGGCCAGCGCAGCTGGAGAAAGCAGTGGCTGTCTTTGTTCAAGAGCTTGTAACCAGGGAGTGCAAGATCTGGGTGTTATTTTCTCTACAACCTGGGTAGTATTAAAAACTGTATCTGCCATGCCCAGGAAGAATGCCTTAAGGAGTAATATGTGGATATTTTGGCTACTTGGACAACATGGCCTGCCTGAGCAACCCAGTGGCCTTCTATGATGGGGTGACTACATCAGTGGACAAGGAAAGGGCTGCATGTCACTTACCTGAACTTCTGTAAAGCCATAGCCATGGTCTCCCACAACATCCTTCTCTCTAAACTGGCGAGAGATGCATTTGATGAGTGGAGTGTTAGGTGAATAAGGAATTGGTTGGATTGTCACATCCAGAGCGTAGTGGTCAATGGCTCAGTGTCCCAATGGACATCAGTGACAAGTGGTATCCCTCAGGAGTCCATATTGGAACCAGTGTAATTAAAATCATCATTAATGACATGGAAGAAGGGATCAGGTGCACCCTCAGCAAATTTGCAGAAGACACCAAGCTGAGTGGTGCAGTGACACACCTGAGGGACAGGATCCCATCCAGAGGGACCTGGACAAGCTCGAGAAGTGGCCCATGGGAATCTCATGAGGTTTAACAAGACCAAGTGCTGGTGCTGCACCTGGGTCAGGGTAACCCCTGGTATCAACACAAGTTACAGGTTGTTTTGATAATGCTGTAATATGAAGAGATTAGCATGTTAAGGTTTTTTACTTTCCTTCAGAAGATCTGTAAGCGGACACACTCTTTAAATAAATTACGCATGACGGTGGAGTGAAATTTGTTGCTGCAGGTGCATTTCTTGTAATATAAAGTTAAATGAGTGTATATAAAGGTCCTTTTTTTCCTTTAGGCATTTTCAACACTTTCACTGGAGAATTACTGCAATTTAAAAAGGAAAAGTAGTGGAAAATACTTCTTTTTAACTTCAGAATAAAAGTTTGAAGAATGCTTCCTTTTTCTTTTTTGCTTGAAATAAATTTATTTTCAAATATGGAAATAATTAATTCACTGGACTCTGATTTAAAACTTAATTATTTTAACACCCCTTTTATTTTTATGTCACACAGGTATAGAAAATGATGAAGAAATTAAACAGTTAGATGAAGAAATCAAAGAACTAAATGAATCCAACTCCCAGATGGAAGCTGATATGATTAAACTCAGAACTCAGGTAACAGTTTTATGAAGCCCTAAATTCAAGTTGCTTTTTCTACATGACTGATTAAAAGAAATATAGGAAATACATTTTTCCCTTTTATGTTTCTTATATATTAAGATATCTATCCATAATTTGCTATTTATAAATCTGAAAACAGTGTTGATTATGCAATTTCCACATCAGTTACCAACAGTAAAAAAACCAAAAAGAACTCAGCAAGATACATTCTTTAAAATAATGGCAAAGCATGACCTACCATGGTCAGCTTGGTATTTCCCCTTGATAAGGCTATGCCTTTCTAATAGCAGTTAAAATATTGTGTGACAACATGGTCATTAACATAAGTTACAATGTGGAGGAGCCCAGATGAACAACATGGCTTTTGCCATGTCTTACAGAGGAAATTTAGATAGAGAAGTGATTGCCTGTTACACTGCATCATGTGATACCCTAAGTGCAGCCCTTGGCAGCAGTAGTGGTTCCAGAGATCCAGCTTAATTCTTTTTTCATTCCACATAAATTTGTCTGGGGGGAAAATAAGCAGAAAACCTAACATTAGACTATTATCTAAAATCCCATTATTCAGCAGTCCTAACACTGGATGGAAAAAGCAAAAGAAGAAAATCAAATGAATTCCCCTAGAATTTTTCAGTGTCCAACTTAGAGTCTGGTGCTTGTATCTTCACATTATTTGAGCATGGACACCAACAGTGACATCACAGTCACCATTTGTCAGTCTTTAGTCCCATGATCATAGTCATCCAAATGATCTCAATGGAAACAGAGTAAACCATTCCTTGTTACTTCTTTTTCTGCTGCTTGTGGAGATGGGCACCCTGTCTATTCTCCTCCTCCTCTTGTATACTCCTAAATGCAAGGCAGGATCTACTTCTTCAACTTGGTTTTTATTTGACTTCTAAACCTTAGCCAGATTGATACTGAAACCTCACTTCTACTTTATGCCTGCATTCAGAGTACTGTTGTCATTATTCAGCCTTCATAGGATTTGATTCATGGTTTACACAGTTTCCTGATGTGACCAAATATAACTGTAGGGTAATGAGGACAAAATCTGCAAGAACATACAGCAAGAAGAATAATGAATGGGAGGAAAATTGCATAAACTTACTCTTGAGAAATTTGGTCATAAGTTTTGAATCTGGCAGCTTCCAATTGCCTTATTTTCTTCTGCTTAATGCACTGTAGATGCTATTCACATACAGACTGATTTAGCTGAGTTTTTAAAAAATGTGAAGCAGTTTTGCTGTTACATGTACGTTAGGTAAATGCTGCACTTTTAATTTTATATTTGGCCAGATTAATTGAAAAATAAACCCATGATAACACTAGCACAGGCATAAACATGTATTGAGTTTCAGAGATTTATCTAGGAATTTCGCATCAAGCTTTGATCTGAAATGAGTACAGAAGCCATACTTTAGTGGTCTCAGTTCCAGCTTTCGTACTTCAAACCAGTGCCATTGCATATTCTTAGCAATCAGATTAGGCACTCTGTGGGACCACTGCATGTTCTTGGTAAAGGAAAGCTCAGCTGATGATTTTACCATCAAGTTAAAAGGATGCTTTTCACACTTCAATGCAGCAGATTTTAAAAAAGGGTAGAATGACTAGCAGCAACACATATTGTCATTAAAATGATCAATGGGATTTTAAAAAGTAGAGGTACAGGAGACCATGAAAACATTATTTTGTCCATGAGTCATCTCTACCTCCTAAGATCTTCCTAAGCCAATCCTGAAAGTTGCTTGTCTAACCTGTTCTTTACTTCCTATACTAGAAATTCCACAATCTCTGGGTAATCTGGTCTAATACTTACCTGTTCTTACCCAGCTAGCTACTAAGGCCTTGCAGAGAATCCCAATTGAGTTAAAATTCACAAAAAAATTTAGATGCCTTTGTTTTTAATTCATACACTCTCCTGAAGAAAAGCAATTTACATTTACAACACAGAGAGTTACATCATAGTCATTATCAAACTATTAAGAGGACCAAAGTCAACAGTCCCCTTTATTTGCAACAGTAAAATTATATTGGACATAACAAAACGTTCGCTGATAAAGCTTTAGAAAATCATTGTGCAATTCAGATTTCAGTGAGACTTGACAGATGGGGAATGTGCAATGGGGAAATAGTGGAAGTTATGTGAACACCAGAAGTAGCAACAGTCTTGTTTGATACAGATTTGCAGCCCATATGATTATAAGTGCCAGTGAAGGCTTTTCATATGACAGGAACAGGAAATTCTTCCATGTAAAATTTTTCTATTTAATAAAATGAAATGTCAAGCCTTTTTCTTAGTTGGAGCATTTGTAAGACTCTCCTTTACTCCGCTGCCTTTTTGCTTAAGACTTTGGAGAAAGTATTTTTAATCTAAGATCTTCTAGTAAATTTGTTCAAATTTAACATGCAAGTATGAGAGGAGCAGAAACACAAAGGGGAGAGGGGAGGAAAAAAACTGCAAATAGTTGTGTATCTCATACAAACAACACATTATCCTATTTTCAGAATATATAAAAGTAAATATTTCTTAGTTTTAGGGTAAAATGTAGGGAGGGAAGTTTCAGCCTTTAAGCAAACAAATACAATAATTGAACATGCCAGTTTTCTTAAAATACTTACTGATGAATACTAAGTGAAGTAGTGAGATATGCTGATCAGCTGCCACTGTATTTGCAGATATTCAGCATCTCATGAAAAAAGCAAAAAAGATCTATTCGAGTTGCAGTGCTCAGCTAGATAGAAAATCTGTAGAATGTCAGCTCCTGATGAAGTTAGTGTGAGGTGGCTGCAGTATGCCATACTGAACTGAGCTTTCATTGGCATGAAACTCCTCATTCTGGTCTGTAATATATAAAAAAAAAAACATTTTAGGGTAGAATTTGTAGCATGACCTGACTGTAACAAGCACCTATGAAAGATGTTTTGCATTTGGATACAACCTTTCCCCTTTTATAAAAAAGGCAAGAGGATGTGTGTCCAGGTTCAAAGCTGAAGAAATTATTTTCCCTACTATGATTTTTTTGTGGAAATAGCTCAGAATCAACTGGGACAAAACCAAATCCCTACAATACTGGCAACTTGGATTAACTGCACCTGTAGTCAAAGCAAGAGATACTTAGAGACTGTTCATGTAGACACATCACTTTTCAAAGTTACTTCTATCAACTGATGGCCTGTATTTCCATAAGCAGACTGAAACTTTAGGTCCAAAATAAAACTTGATACCTCTAACTACCTGACCGTGCCACCAATTTCCAAAAATTTACTCACGCATGGTCAGTTAATATGCACTTAAGAACCTATAACCTTCTGCCTGTTACTACTGCACAAACCTCTTACCTTCTCATCAGCATTTTAATTGTATCAATTCTTCCCATAGCTCACTCTCTAGGCCAGTGTAGAAATGGATAAACCTCATTTTGAGAATTCAAAACCTTGTGTTCTTTGGCATTTTTTTCACTTCACTGGCTTCTTTTTTCTTTTCAATGCATATTTTAACCTACATACACACAGAGCATACTGTACACTCTGTAATAGATGTTAACAGTTATCACCTCATGTGGAAAGTCAGGACAGGGCTACAGAGGAAAGTGCAGACAGATGTGAGTGAGCTCTGCATGTGCTGTTGATGGGCTGGACATAAGCCAGTGCTCATCTGAGATCCTTGTAGCTCCATTAGCACAATGCTCTCCACAAGCTCAGGGAAGCTGCCTCTCAGCAATGCTTTTAGCCAAAGCAGGGCACCATGCAAGGTCAGAGCTAATGTCTGGTCACCTGGTAACACAGACAGAGCACAGTCTCAGTTGTTTTCACCTGTACAACCAACAGGGCTATGTGCAAATATTCTTCAGTTTCTTCAGTTTTACAAGTCATTGTATGTATTGGAAAACTTTCTGAATTTGTACATACATTGCAATAACATGCAGTTGTTCAGCTTTCAAAAGCAGCCCTGTGAATTTGCACAGGGTCAAATTATACTTACAAAGAGCTTAATGCTGGCAGCAAGGAGATGTGTTCTTTTAAGTGCATGTTTAATTAACAAGATATATGTGTAGCTGAAAATGTAAGAAAAGGATGACTTACTGCAGAATGTCACTAAGATTAGCTTCTAGGAGTTTAACTGCATGGGTGAACTTGCAGAACTAAGGTCCTTCTTAATGCCTTTCGACTGTACAAGAAAGGTTCTAAAGGAGTGGAATCAAATCCAAGTTCATTCACTCACTATTACCAGTATTGAAAAGACAAGCTGTTAAAGTTGTACAACATACAGTGGGAATAAAAAAGCTTTAGCAACAATAAGAATTGCAGACTCAAGCAAAACCTTTTTAAGCATGAATGAATAGACCTTTTCTCCTTTCCCTGGTATTTCTGTTCTCTCTCCCTTCAAAGAGTGCATGCTTTGTACTGGTTTGCCTTATATTACATTGTACACAAATTTGTCCATTTTAGATTACCACAATGGAGAGCAACCTGAAGACGATAGAAGAGGAGAACAAAGTAATTGAACAGCAAAATGAGTCTCTTCTTCATGAATTGGCCAATTTAAGCCAGTCTTTAATTCATAGTCTAGCTAATATCCAGCTGCCACATATGGTAAGTGATTGAGAGCACAAGTTAAGGAATTTGGCGATCTTCAGTTCACCCCATACAATAGATACCTTTTTTTATGTTTATGTTTCATCAACCAGTTGGATATTTGTGGTAACAGCACTGAAACCATAGAGATACATTTAACTGCTAACAGACATGGAGGGCCTGTTCCAGTGTATCCTGTAAAATTAAGTAAGAACTAAATAGGCATTTTAAATATTATAAAAATGGTGGCAATATGCCTTGCTAATATGTTATGCTTAAATGAATATACGATTAAGAAAATAAAAGTTGTATATGAACTACTATTTAATATCTCGTAGGAACCAATCAATGAACAAAATTTTGATGCTTACGTGACCACTTTGACGGACATGTATACAAATCAAGATCGTTATCAGAGTCCAGAAAATAAAGCCCTACTGGAAAATATAAAGCAGGCTGTGAGAGGAATTCAGGTCTGAACAGCTGCTATAGTGATGAAAATCTTGCTTAAAAAAGGATGCCTCTTGTTTTTTGCTGCTGTAATTTACCAGAAAGTGTTATATATTTATTTCTGTTTGAAACAGTGTTATGCTTACAAGACTTCATAATGATTTTATGTCTTGCTTTAAAGATAGTAACTGCAGAATAGTTTTTTGAATACATTCACATTTTGTACGTTTTCATATAAGCTGACATAGTGTGATATGCCATGTAATGTTTATAG